>JAIFOV010000262.1:0-29090 GCA_020654155.1 Novius pumilus
CGGCAGTGGTTCTGCTTAAGTAATTTTGCACTATTCCGTTACACCGAGTTTAAGGGTTTTTTCACAATGTGGAAATAAAGCTTCAAATAGTTACTTGTCATACATTTTAAGTACCGGTTAAATCTTCTGAGTAAACATTAGTTCGTTCCACAAATGAGGATTAACATCCAAGTAACTAATTGGAAAATAGACCACGCAACGTCGCTTCAAGAGTCATATTTTTCACTTTTCACCAAGGGAATCGTTTGAAGTTTATTCGTCAATCACTAACCACTATTCACTTTCCGGGGTATCTGTTATAAGAGATTTATTTCAAGTGTAACACCATGACACAAAAACGGGAAATGAGTGTCAACCTCACAAGTTAAGAAACCGACTTACTCATTGATTTAGTAGCGGAGAAAAAAAAATGATCTGAAATGAAAAAAGTGGAGTGACAAAATTGATGCTGGAATGTAATCGAAAAAGCTTTCAATAGCAATTCTGGCGTAACTTATAGAACGGGAAAAGAACTTCAGATTAAATAAAAGGTATTAAAAGAGAAACCAGAAAAAAACGTGCCCGAATTCATCCTCAATAGTATCGAAAACATTGTCCTGAGGAAACACGAATGTGCAATCTATTCAGCAAACAATAGAATTTCAGAGAAAACAGTCAAAATCAAAATTACTGTTCACATAACTGCGTTACTTGCCACTTCATCCGACCTATAAATTATTGGGTACTTTAATCGACAATTAACACTACTTTGAGATTTTGAAACTGACGTAGTTAGATTAATTCTCGATTAACTTAAAACTAGCCTAATTGTCACGTTACTTGGATATTGTGAAACAAGCTCTAAATATTATTATTTTTACGTTGTTTTTTTCTTCTCATTATAATTATTATTTCTATAATTTTGTCCTTTTGCTATATTTATCTATTCGTTGCAAGTCAATAACTCCTGCTGCTTTACAGAAGACAAGATTTGACTTTTTATCCCTCGACTTTTAGATCCCGCCCATAGGTGCCACGAAAATTTTATTGGCAAATCAGCAGAGGATATATATTTTATGATCGCATTATTTTTTGAAATTGTGTTTTCTTGAATATTATAAGGAATTAGTTCCTTTTGCTTGTTGAACGTATAATTTTTCACTAGTTCCACTATGTCCGGTCGTGGTAAAGGTGGCAAAGTTAAAGGAAAAGCAAAGACCCGTTCGACGAGAGCGGGACTTCAATTCCCAGTTGGACGTATTCATCGTCTTTTGAGGAAAGGAAATTACGCTGAGCGCGTCGGTGCTGGTGCTCCCGTTTATTTAGCGGCCGTTATGGAATATTTGGCCGCCGAAGTTTTGGAATTGGCGGGAATGCGGCTCGAGATAATAAAAGACGCGCATAATTCCTCGTCATCTTCAGTTAGCCATAAGGAATGACGAAGAATTGAACAAACTTCTATCTGGAGTGACTATCGCTCAAGGTGGAGTATTGCCAAATATCCAGGCGGTACTTTTACCCAAAAACTGAGAAGAAATCTTAAACTTCGAACGATATTTCACAATCGGCCCTTTTCAGGGCCACCATCAATACATTTCGAATCCGATTCACTATGTTTGTTCTAACACAATGAGTGATCGTCCGTTATCATTATCCAAGGAATCAAATTGGTCATTAAGTTGGACCAACGTTTACAGGTTTATGCAGTAAAGTAGATTTGACCATATTTTAAAATGACATTCTTCAGTCGCCCAATGGTCCATTCAATGGAACTGCCACTTTCCGCAGATCTTGATTATCTCGACATCTTTTGCAGATAAATAAATTAAATTCACTGCAAAATGAACAAAAAATTACGTTTCTACATTTCAATTGACGGTCAAATATGTTTTTTTTCCAGCTCATGTTTTTTGCACAATCATAAATTAAACTGAAACCAAAACAATTTATTTACCGTTAGCAAAAACGTTCATTTTTGACAGCGAATATCGTTCAAATTATTTTCCACTGAATGTTCTTCGAAAGGACTCCTTTTTCGGAGTTCACCTTTGAATTGACCGATTAAGCAAAACCACTCACTGAGAATACGACGAACTTCTATTTAACGGAAGTGCCATTGATCGATGTTCCACAAATCTGAATAAGTTAATTCTGCTGCATATGAGAAATGTTCAATGTCGTTATGATAGGTTATTGAATCATTTCACTTGAATTTTTTCAATTCTGTTGCTGTTCGTGTCCAATAAAATATATCTGATATAAAATTAGTGAATTTATTACATGCCTGTTTTTGTGAATTGTGTTGTCGCGTGTTTTGTCACCTCAAAGAACCTTTTGTGCGAGAACGACTGGGTCTTGAAACACCGTGATTGTTCGTTTAAGGAAAAACGCTTGTTGCTCGAAGGACCAGCCTTGCTCTTTATTTCGTTCTGTCTTCAAGTCGTCGATGGTTACTCATCGACCCGTTCTATTGAGAGTATTTACAATTTCAAAGAAGTGGTGTGTGTGTGTGTGTGTATGTGTGTGTGTATGTGTGTGTGTGTGTGTGTGTGTGTGTGTGTGTGTGTGTGTGTGTGTGTGTGTGTGTGTGTGTGTGTGTGTGTGTGTGTGTGTGTGTGTGTGTGTGTGTGTGTGTGTGTGTGTTGTGTGTGTGTGTGTGTGTGTGTGTGTGTGTGTGTGTGTGTGTGTGTGTGTGTGTGTGTGTGTGTGTGTGTGTGTGTGTGTGTGTGTGTGTGTGTGTGTGTGTGTGTGTGTGTGTGTGTGTGTGTGTGTGTGTGTGTGTGTGTGTGTGTGTGTGTGTGTGTGTGTGTGTGTGTGTGTGTGTGTGTGTGTGTGTGTGTGTGTGTGTGTGTGTGTGTGTGTGTGTGTGTGTGTGTGTGTGTGTGTGTGTGTGTGTGTGTGTGTGTGTGTGTGTGTGTGTGTGTGTGTGTGTGTGTGTGTGTGTGTGTGTGTGTGTGTGTGTGTGTGTGTGTGTGTGTGTGTGTGTGTGTGTGTGTGTGTGTGTGTGTGTGTGTGTGTGTGTGTGTGTGTGTGTGTGTGTGTGTGTGTGTGTGTGTGTGTGTGTGTGTGTGTGTGTGTGTGTGTGTGTGTGTGTGTGTGTGTGTGTGTGTGTGTGTGTGTGTGTGTGTGTGTGTGTGTGTGTGTGTGTGTGTGTGTGTGTGTGTGTGTGTGTGTGTGTGTGTGTGTGTGTGTGTGTGTGTGTGTGTGTGTGTGTGTGCGTGTGTATGTGTGTGTGCATTCCCCGCTGCGAATGTCGGGATTGTTGACTTCTAGAGACGCACAACTCATTTCGCAATATCGTTCTATCTCCCCCTAGTTCTTTGGACCGAATACGACGGTATAGGTTGGCTTCCGCGCATTTTGTCAATCCTGTGACAGTTGGATGGATTTAGAGTTATTTAAGGATTTTAATTTGTGGACTACGCATGCGTTAAACGAGAAGCTAACCGCTCGACTCATCTCAGAGCCGTTACACATCTGGCTTCATCAAGCCATATTGAACAATCCGTTTCCGAATGCACGTGACGGAATTTTGCGCTTCGCCTTTGGCCCCTACAAGTGATTAAATCGGTTCGGGGCAATGGGTAGATTCGGTTAAGGTTGAAGCGCACTAGACCGACCATCACGTGCCGTCAGCCACCGTCAAGAAAGCCGACAAAGTTTTGACGATCTCCGACGTCTCCGGTTTAGTGCGCGGAGGTTCGTTTATTACCATTGAGTTAATTCTGCCGTTTTTGCGTAATGTGACGTGTTGGTCGGTGTAGTGCGCTCCAATCTTGATCGAAGATGAGCGGAGTCGTTTAACTATTTCAAGCACGTAATCTTCAAAATGAAATAAAGCGTTCAAGCAGAGAGTTTTTTGTAACGAATCTATCGTTCATTTTTCTGACGGTAGATTAAATGAGCAATAGAAATGTTAAAAATTCATTTGCTTATCGCATATTATTTATTTTTTAAATATATATCGTGTATAGTGGACTTTAAGTTTAAGATGTGTGCGTGGCTAGCTTTAGTTATAGTTGTACAAACCTAGAAGAAGAAATGCATAGAGTAGTCAAAAAGGAGGATCGCTTTAGCGCGCCATTCTATCCTCGACGCGTGACGAAGTGAGAAATAAGTTTTTCGAAGTTGTTATAATTTTCTGAATATAAGCGTTATAATTTCGTTGATAATTCCTTGAAAAGTGAATCCTACAAATTTGGGGGCTCAGCCGGAATCAGAGTTGAAGCAACGACGTTACGATTATGAGCAGAGCAAAGTTCAGCGCTGCAAAGAGCGCAGTTCGTCAAAGACGAACTGCGGAAGAGACAATTGCGTACGACGGGACGAAAAGGTGAGCTAATTTCGCGTTTAAAAAGTGCGCTCCAGGTCGACCGGGACAGAATAAACGACGAAGAGGATGTCGACGAAGAAAAGGAAGAGGATGAAAACGACTAGAGTTCCGAAGACGAAATCGACATCGATGATTTGACGACGACGACTGGGGTTGAAATCCATATGGAAGAAACCGGAAATGAGGACGAGGTTCAAGAATGCATTGCATGACGACCGACACGACGAAATCGGTCAACGACGCACCACGAGAAGTGATGATGACATCGCGCAACCGAGCGAATCAGTGAGACGAGCAAACAATGATGACAGAAGAAATGAGGAAGCGGAACGAAAAATGGCAACTACGCATACATCAACGGTATTAGCGCCAACGATGACGTATCAAGATGTGCAGGGTGTGCTTATACCGTTTACAGGAGACGACGGGGCCAACATTTCAAGATGGATTGAAGAATTTGAGGACGTAGCAGAAACGCGCCGATGGGGATAATAGGGGGACGACTCATTGAATTCGTCACAAAGTTCGAACGGCGGACTCAGCAAAAAACAGCGAAAAGCGCAGACGGCGTTTACCGATCTTCAACTAAAAACGTTACACAAAAGTTTCGAGAGACAAAAGTATCTTAGTGTACAGGATAGGATGGAGTTGGCGGCGAAATTATGCTTAACGGACACTGAAGTGAAAACGTGGTATCAAAATCGAAGGACAAAGCGGACAACGACATCTGCTGATCACATGAAGCAGCAGATGTGATCAGCTGGAATGGACGAAGCTGATTGTTTTACTCGACATCCGACCGCCAGCGATTCTGAAGGAGACGATTAAATTGATGTGTGTCATCTGGGGGCAGATGTCAATCACAGGATGGCCGAGTGTGGGATCGCGAAATCGCGTATCGTGTATAATGGACTTTAAGTTTAAGATGTGTGCGTGGCTAGCTTTAGTTATAGTTGTACAAACCTAGTAGAAGAAATGCATAGAGTAGTCAAAAAGGAGGATCGCCATTCTGTTCTCGACTTCTTTTTTTTTCGAAGTGCAATTTATCGTATATTGGCCAACAATTGAACGAATGAAAAACGTAAGAGTGCCACGAAAATTGTGACAAAGAGTTGATATCGAGGTAAAAACGAGGCGAAAATACTTGTCTACTGAAATGACGCATGGCTCTGAAGAACGTGAAATAATTGAAAACATCGCGTCCCTTTCGTAATATTAGGTCGACCGAGAGGAACGCCAATGTGCCTCTCAAATAGACCACGTTCGTATGGCTTCTCTTCGTGCGTACATTTATACATTTGAAAGCATTGCCCACATACTTCAACTAACCATGAGATGACTGCTTTTCGACTATTCAGTTACATCTAGGAATTCACCGCCTACAGTGAATTGTTGCCCATTCGGTAGATAGTTTTTGCCATAACTTTGAAAAAACGTGAAAACTCTGAGATAGCGAAGGCGGCAAATTCCAACTCAAAATTGTTCACCTTCCATAGAAATTTCAATAATTGGTTATACTCCTATATAGGTTTCAAAACGACAATTGATCATAACAATAATTCAATTACAATATTTGCTATCGCGGCTGAAGAACGAGGCAAATTGCGGAATGAGCATTTAGTTCAGACAATATGCAACGAAAAAATAGGGTCTCTCCGAAAAATTAGATACCAGAATTTGATAAGATGAATCGTTAGAGGGTAAAAAGAAAGTTAATATTGAATTGCGGAAATCTCATCCCTCCTGTTTTTGAGAAAATTTTAAAAAATATTTTGAAACGCGTTTTTCTCAGAAACTATGAACTATGGTATGTTAGTAGTTCTATAAACTTGAATAATAAAGAATCGTATGGTCAAGGTTTTCATAATAATGTCTTCCAAAGCGGCACATCTTGAACACCGAGAGTCTTCAGGAGAATCTGAAAATGCGCGGAAGAGCGTATCATTTCTTCAAATGAATTCAAAAGAACCGGTGATCCTAGCTTTCAAGTACTTTAAGGTCAAATTGAAGAAGGTCAAAGAAAGAATCCATTATCATACTTTCCATGTAAGTAACAAAACAAAGCGACTCGCCCGAGATCGATAAGCCGTTCTGAGTCAAAAATTAACTGAATTTTGAAAAATACAAAATCACAAAACGTTATTAAATTCAAAACGCGTTGGCGAGCTAGAGTTGTAAGCCAAACAAAATACTCGCACATTGTTGAAGTGTTAATAAATTCATAGTTGTTCAGTTGTGGGCTGATGAAATATTAAAGGACAAAAAGTCTTGAACACGCTGATGAAATTTTTAGCAATGCAGCTTGTCTTCTTCTTCATCAATCTATGCAGACGATTGTCTGTTCCGAAAGGTTCCTGGATACTTGATATTTTTCCCTTTAACTTTATTTTTAAATTGCCCGTTACCACCGTTGAGGCATTGAAAAAAGGCCTCTTTTTGGTATTGCAGTACCCCGCCTTGAAAAACTTCCATACGACGACCAATAACCTGCAACAGGGATGTTGCACTTTATTGGTAGGGACCGGTCACCTATAAATATGTGAAAACTCAAAGATGGCGGAAGATTTGCTCTATCGGGTGACATACGTTGCGTTGAACAGCTGAGCAGTAATCGTGGTGGAAGAAGAAACTCCGTCGTGATGGCCCGAACAAAGCAAACAGCAAGGAAGTCGACAGGAGGCAAGGCTCCTCGTAAACAGTTGGCTACAAAGGCAGCTCGTAAGAGTGCACCGGCAACGGGAGGTGTCAAAAAACCTCATCGTTATCGTCCCGGCACCGTGGCGTTGCGCGAAATCCGTCGTTACCAAAAAAGTACGGAGCTACTGATAAGGAAATTGCCATTTCAACGTTTGGTACGTGAAATCGCTCAGGATTTCAAGACCGATTTGAGATTTCAAAGTTCGGCAGTTATGGCGCTTCAAGAGGCGAGCGAGGCCTATCTGGTCGGGTTATTCGAAGACACGAATTTGTGCGCCATCCATGCCAAGCGTGTAACGATCATGCCTAAAGACATTCAACTAGCTAGGCGTATTCGTGGGGAACGGGCTTAAATGAACACTAATATCGGTCGAACGGTGGTTGGTCGCTTGACGCCATCAATCGGCAACAATCGGTTCTTTTCAGAACCACAAGTCTTAAATGTTCGATAATCTTTACGTCTGATTGTTTTACGCCTGTTTGGATCAAGATCATCGACAAAAATTCCTAAAATAACCGCTCACGTCGTTCGATCATAATCAACGAGCATTGACTAGCAAAATCATCGATCGTGTCGGAACATTTTTGAATTGGTTTTGCCGAGCTTCTCATCAATATGAAATTGATCGATAGTTTAAAATTGCTGACATCGTTTGCAAGAAAATGTAAAGAAGAAAAACATTTTTCACATTGCATTTCTGAGTAATAAGGTAAAATGAGCAACCGAACTACTTTAACGTAAAGTGAGCAACATACGTGAAATTTTTCCATTCCTACACATCTAATCTAATCATTCTTCCATTTTGGATAATCTCACAGTAAAAATTAATTTATGCAGAAGTTAAAATCTCAATTCGGTTCTTCCAAAAAAAAAAAAAAATCAATTCAAAAACCGTCTGTCCAATAATAATGAAAATAACTACGTATGTTATTGTTATTTCTATAGCACGTAAATTTCTGTAGCAAGTCTGAGAGGGTATCCTCACGTTAAAGATATACCATAATCAAGAATAAAATTGTAGTCCATTTCTTATGAAAGATGTCAACGACACATTTACCACAACATAAATGAAAAACGAATGTGCCATGTAGGTAGTGTTTCAAAAATGTTGAGACCAAACACAAGGCGTTCAAAATGGATTACATTACTTTTTAAGTAAGAACTCGATAACGGAGATAAATCGAATCGTAAATTTGTATCCCAAAAACACTATAGGTATAGAGGCAAAATTTGCCACCTTCGTTCCCATTAGAAGAAGTATAAGATAGACAAAATATTTATAGCAAGAACCATGTTAATTCAGAAGAATATGGGGGAAAAATTTGATGAGATTCAGAGAATATTTATCGTTTCAATAATTACAATATTTTCATATTAATTTTATGCAATTCTCCGAATCCTTCTACTATGTTTTTGATTCATGACTGCATTAAGAGGCGGAGGAATTAACCTAACCTATCTTGTTCATATAGAAATTATTCATTTCCTTAATATAACCTCTGAGCCAATCAACGTTCCTTTCATTCAGATTAAATATAATATGAACATACTTCCAAAGATAGACCAAGTATTATGGATGATAGACTCTCTGAAGTAACGTTCTAACAAAGAGAAACATTTTAGAAATAAATCCCTTTCAAACATCCATTCCACCCTTTTATTTCGCATGTGTTACAAATGAAAACATGCTGCGGCAATCAAATTCATATTGCATTTACTACTTCTCATGTCAAAAGTACTTGTTGGCGAAAATATTTTATACTTTGTCATACAACATCTATAGAAATATCTTTGAAAGATCTGCCTTTTAACTCTTCGGTGAAACAAGAACATGCATATTATAGACTCAAGTTTGCCTATGAAAAAGATTTTATCAAAGCAGCAGCAAATAGCTGCTGCTTGTTCCTTAAATAAAGGTAAACTATTTTACTATTGCCTTGTTATTGATAGGTACTAAACATAATTTTCACTTTGACACATGTGGCCGTGTTTGTTCTCTTCAGATTATCGCTTAAAAAACTCTAAACAAAATTTATTAATTTATAGGAGTTGATATGCGTTTTACTTTCTACCTATCTAAAAACTTTCTTCTTATCTAAAAACATTTTGTTTAAGTCAAATACTTCTCACCTTTGCCAGTTTATTGAACTCAGGTAAGTCAAACATTTCGTGGTACTGCTATTTTTTCATATCACTTTCACAATTCGATCATGTCAGTTTATTATGCGCAGGATTTCCTATGGAACTGTTTTTTGGGACTGTTCGTCCGCGGCATTTGAAGTATTTTTGTGGCAGAAGAGAATTGTAAGGTGTATACTTGCTTTGCCGAATAATGCTTCCTGCAGGACTTTGTTTCAGTCTTCAAAAGTATTAACATTACCCTCATTGTACATACTTGAAATAGCTAGTTTCTTTTACGAACACAGGGAACAGTTTGCGACGCATGGCGACCAGCACCATTATAACACACCTAATAGAAGAGACTGCACTACCAAATTACAAGTTCAGTATACTTGACTTGACTTCTTCTGCGTTATGAGGCCGGCCACGCCGTTGCCTCAGTAATCTTCCTGAAATCTAAATCGTTAAAACAATTGACAAGTCAAAATCACTTACATGAAAATGTCGTGCTCGATAGAGGCGGTCAAAATCCGCCTGCAGGCGGCCCTGGACGCCGGTATCGTGTAATTTGCTCATCGCAAAATAAGGCATCATGAACGAACTGGTTTCTATAAATTCAGGATAGGCATAGATCACCAATACATTTGGGACTGGAAGTGTTTAACATACTGGAATGAATAGTTACTAATTCTAGATCTCTCAAAATCTTTAGGTATAAGTTAAAAAACTTTCTTGCTGACAAAGCCTACTACAGTGTAAGTGAGTTTTTGTTGGGACGAAACTTTTGTTTTGTTGAATGAGTACGTGGAGTGTTCTGGCTTCTTATTTTGCCTTTAAATATCTGATGATTGTTCCATATACCTTCCGGTTCTTGTGTCGACTTTTTCCATAATGTACTTTCAACGGAAATCAAGCTCTATTACAATTATTTTTATTATCGATATTAATTTTCATCAAATCATTGCAATGGGCAGTAAAGGTTTTTATTTCCCAACTAAAATATATTACGATTAATGGGCGTTGAACTACTTACGTAACTCGTTACTTACTCCGTTTTTCTCCCCGAATTTCTGTTGTCCGTTCGATCGCGACGTCGCCTATTCGCAAAATAATAAATCACACCGGGGAAAGTATATAATTCTGTTTTCAGTTGAATGCCGGAGTCTACTATTTCGGATGTACCTATTACTCGTTAGATTTCAAGTTCAAATAATACGTACCTGATTTTGACGTGCTGTTAACCGATAGGTTAATCCAATCATTTTTCAACACGTTCTCCTTCCCAGTTCTCACCTTAATAACGATTTCAATAATAAAAACAAATTTCACCTATTTGGCCCTCCACGACGGAACGGTACAGTGCACAGAATAAAACAAGACAAGTGTCAAATCTATGTCTCGCACTGAAATGAACAAACATAGACAAATGAGATTTTTTATGGAAACATTCTTCTTTAACCGCTCCTTATGATGCATCCCGCTAGATGGCGCGAGAATGTCGATTATTTCAATTTATTACGTTTTGTTACGGATCGTAGATTTCTTTTCCTTCTTGACGGCACGTCATCTGTGATAGCGCGCGGTTTATTTTGACGTTAGGCCGAAGCAGAGAGTCTTTAGTCTATTGACTAGAGGGCAATCCTTAACAGTCGATTTGGACCTGTTTTTTATTTTGTGTTATGACCAATAGATGGCGAACCTATCAAGATTCGGCATTCTCGGTGTTACGGCCTTATATATCGTCACACTCAAGGGTGTCTGTAAGGAAACAAGTAACATTCTGACCTCTCTGTTTAGTTCGAGCAGAGGGGAAAACACACGCATCACAAATGATACAGACGCGGACTTAAAATTTTGTTCAGGATTGTCTTATAAAATAAACCTTTGATATTTCGAAGACTGACTTATTCTGAATATAGAAGAAATATCAATTTGCATATAATCAACTTATACACTTATAATATAATATATATTTGCAAAATAAAAGATGACATTGTTAGATTCGATCGTAATTCATCATTATCGTATTCCCTAAAAGTTACCAAATAATGAGGATTGCTCTCATCCAAGCATTTGAGATGACTAATTCTTCCAAGTTTTTGTACCTTACTCCCAAGCAAATTCACATAATTATGAACATTTATTATCGGTTATCAAGTCAGCATTTAATTGACTACTTGTTGCTATATTTAATAAGGAACAAAAAAACTTAATACAATAACTACAGAAAACAAGGAGCTAGCGAAACAGTTGAACGGAATATAAGAAACAAGGGCATTTTCTCAATGAAAAATAATTATCAATAAAAGATGTACGTTGTTGGTTCAGATTCTCTAAACCCCTCCTTATGTACCCTCGAAAACATGTACAAGTTTTTTGAAGAAAACAGTGCATAATTTTTTATCGCTACAAGTAGGTACATCAATGGCTTAGGCGGAACAATTTTATTTTCGAATCTTTCCGAAGATGGCCTTTCCCTGCAATGTGAGAAGTACCTGCTACTTCTCACATTGTCTCCAAAAAACCCCTTTTTCAAGAACGAGATGCAATAAATTTGGCCTCTTCAGAGGACTTTCTCGTTTAAAAATGTTGACCAGATGTGCACAAACACGTCGGCGTCTATTACGACCTAGCACTCTTGCAATATAATCCATTTGAGATTTCTGAAAGTTTTATATGAATCACGAGTTTCGTGTGAAAATCGATGCATTTCCATCAGACTCTTAAACAAAAATGAAAAATCATCAAATACGTAGTTAACGAATGTACCCTTTTTATATAGCAGCTATATTTTGATTTCTGAAGAAGTTAATAGAAGGCTGCTATTTTTCGTAGAGGTGACTAACTTTACTAGTATGATTTCTTCAAATACCAAAAGCGCATGAGATAACATTACTTGCCTTTAACGCGCAGACAACTTGTAACAAAAGTGCCCGATTTATTCTCTTTTATCAAGCTGTCGGCTTCTATTCCCGCGCTTTTGGTATTTGTCGTATGATTCAATGTAAATTCATGATTAGAAGAGATCTCCCAAAACGTCTTCAATTTTATTTGAAGAATTCAAAAATTTTGTTGCTAATTCTTTCAGGAACCCTATAACTTTGAAAAACTACCTAAATGTTATGCAAGTCCTTTAAAATCTTGAACAAGCATACTATTCCGAAAAATCGGGACGTCTGGCAATGGAGAATTTAAAAGAAAATGTTATTTATGAAAATTACCAATTAAAAAAAGGGTCTGGATCATGAATAAATTTCCACGTCTCCCAGGAGGTATTATTCTACGGCGCGCTGACCTTTTTTGAAATGGAGGTTTCGCCGATAGCCCTACTATAACCATTATAAATTTAACAGAAATAAACTTCAATAAAACCGAAAAAAATAAACTAATAAAACTCGTAATAGCGGAAATGAAAAACATATATTTGTTTTTAAAAATAAAAATGTCTTTTAAAAAGTCAGAAAAACGGTGTGTACCTATATCATAAACTAAATTGTCTAGTTCTTCATAATAATTAATTCCTCCGTAAAAACAATTCCATAGAAATTATTCTGAGAGATGGAGTTCAAGGACAACTACATTGAGAAACAGAAAATGAAAATAAATATTTTTCATATTTTTTCAATTGTGTTTTATTAATATTCGTCTTTTGATTTTTCAGATCAAACAATATCGGTAGTTTTTTACTTTTTATTCAAATTCTCATTTGTAACTTGTACGATTCACAAGTGCGTCAACTTAATTAATTTTTATCTCTATTTCCGTCACATGACCTTTTCCGTTTGAGAGCTTCTGAAAAACGTTGATTATTGATCCACTTTAAATTGTAACAATTGTGAAGGCGTATAAATAATTCAAGAATGAAATTTTTATGCTCGAAGCATTCATTTTGACTCCCAAAAATATGTTCAGGCATGAGATTTGAAAATATTTTATGTTTCAACATTTTTCCAATCTGCGATTGCGGAAATAATATGGGGAACTGCTTGTTAAATAGTTTACAAGCGCTTATTACCACTTCCGAAAAACCATCAGATGGAACGTTTAAGTGGCCAAAAGTAGAGCCGTCATATGTATCATACGCTTTTAGGAAAATTAACTGCTGTTATCTTCTATCGTTTCTCCCGTTTTAAGTAAATTTATTCGGCATTTGTTGCAGTCAAATTTCTGAATACAACGATGAGCTAAATAACCTGCAACGTATTTCGTCGCACATATTTCGAGCGTAATAGGGTAAAATCACTATAGCCGTCTGCCTCATATTTCAAATTCAATCTTTCATTCCAACATACGTATTTATCAATTTATCAATGAATAGCAGAATCGTATTTTCACCATTTAATCTCACCTACGCCATTGTATATATCCCATTATATATCCCAATGAGCTTCTCCTAGAGCTATCTTAAATTCGCCCCTGCTAATTTATGTTAACGAGATATATACATTCTGTTCCTTCAGTCGATAAATATCTCCATCTCTCTTGTTTTGCTATGCTACATAATGCAAAATCATGTCAAAAACCGGTTAGCCACCAGATTGTAAATAAATATAATCTGAATATTTAACGAAAGATTTCTCTATCGCCGACTGTAAATTAATGCCATCTAACGTTGGGGTGATATAAGCTGCGTTGGGGTGGTCCACAAATTTAGTACGGCATTGCCCCTTATTCTATTCTCTACTCTCTGGCCGAAGCATCTTACGTAACTTTAATGGGTTTGTTTATTAATTGTGTCTTTTTGAGTCGTGTCTGCTTGGATGAGTCGGTCCATCTGTCTGAGTTTGGTGTAAGTGTTTATGTGAAAACATCGCGGATGAAAGCGGAAATGCTGTGTCGCGTATTGTTCAAAGTTTGTGTGTTGTGTTTGTATGTAATTGAGTATTGTTTTTTCGTTTTTTAAATCTCTCCGAGTCACATCATTTCTGACGAACCATGGCGCTTTCACAATTTTGCGAAGCACTTTATTTTCAAAAGACGGGAGTATGTTTCTGGTGGTTTGGTTTATGGAATGCCATACAGGACAGGCATATGTAAGTGAACGTTTAATGATTGTGTGATAAAACTTAAGTTTGTTTTGAATATTAAGATGTGGGTTTTCTATTAGAGGGGTTAAATTGTAAAGGGTTCCTTTTGCTTGATTCAATCGTTTTCTGGTGTTTTCACTCCAATTCAAACGTTTATCGAAATCTAAACCTCAGTAAGTGCCTATTCTCAACAGAGTGTCGTTTGACATGTGTATATTAACCCGACTTATTTCGAGTATTACTGTGTGTGCGTTCTGTGTTTCAGAGTGAGAAATAGCAGGCTTAATGGCGATTAGGGTGCCCCCCATCTTTCCATTCAACCTGTCATTTCTGTATGTCTTATAGTTTGGTATATTGAAAGTCGTGTGAGGTTTGAGGTGCGTTTCTTGTATGAGACAAATGTCAATGTTGTGTTGTGTCAGAAAGTTTATCAGGTGGATCCATTTGTCTATCACGCCATTGGCGTTTCAGATAGCAATTTTCAGGGATGCCGGTTTGTTTTGTCTAAGCATGCACAGCGGCCGATTGGAAGTGTGTTTTCATCAGTGACTCAAATTGCTTTTGCATTTTAGCCATGAAAAAGGACATCAATTCCTGCATGGGGGGCTGGGGCGGATTTGACTTACTATTTATCGACTAATTTTTTCCATCCCAGATGGGCTTGGAACGGTCGTATGGCACGTCATGTTCAACATCATCTGATATAAAAATTTACGTTTTCTGCATAACAGCAATTGAAATTTCTTTAAAGCTTTATCGGAGGCGGGGTCGAGGGGTATGTACACATACATATACACATATATATGTACAGCCATTTTGGTGTTCAGTTGGCGTTGAAGCAGTGTCGAATTCGTTTCCAAAAATTTTTGTAACTATCTCTGATACAAAATGACCGGAAGAGGAAAGGGAGGAAAAGGTCTGGGCAAAGGTGGCGCAAAACGTCATCGTAAAGTGCTACGCGATAACATCCAGGGAATCACTAAACCCGCTATACGCCGCTTGGCCAGACGTGGCGGCGTAAAACGTATATCCGGCTTGATATACGAAGAAACCCGAGGAGTGCTCAAAGTTTTCCTAGAGAATGTCATTCGAGATGCCGTCACATATACTGAACATGCCAAAAGGAAAACCGTCACCGCTATGGACGTCGTTTATGCATTAAAACGACAAGGCCGCACTCTCTACGGTTTTGGAGGTTAAAAGTCAGACTACATACCTAAAGTTCCTCAATCGAACTCCACTAAGAGGATGGTGATCGTTGTGAAAATTTATTATTTCAACATGAAATAAAAGTCTTCAAGTGCAGAAACAACAATTTTAAAAAAACGGTCCTTATCAGGACCACCAATTGGCAGATTTTCGATATTTTTTGCTGATTCGCCTTGTATGAAACAAAGGAAACACGGAGGTCGCCTTCGACCGATGAGGTTTGGATTGTATTCTTGATTTTCATACGACGGATCGAAGAAAGGGGCACTTTTTCATTTTTCCCAACGAATTAATATTCTAAAATCGCGTTATTGAGGGTTAGCGCAAAACAAACGGACCGTATGGGAATCAAAATGTGGAACAACCGCATCATTCGGAATTTTTGGAATGATTTGAAACAAAAGGTCGAGGAATTCTTTCACGATTAATGTGATTGGTTTTTCAATCGTCGCGGTTTGTTGTTTTTTTTTTTTTTGTTTCCGTCGTACATATGACCGATTGATCTAAATTCAGATGCAAAACGTCTACAAGTCTCTGACAATTGAGTCTGCTGTTTCTACCTGGTATGTACAATTAATGTAGCAGACTGGGCGCATAAATACGGTTTTCGCATTCGGTTTCCGAACGCTATGACAATTCTTCATCATTCATCCCGATACGTGTGTTTACAAAGTTCCGCTGAACGCTACTAATATGAATGATGAATGACGAAGAATTAATTGTCATTGCGTTCGGAAACCGAATGCGAAAACGTATGTATGCGCTCAGCCTTACACAGTTTTTTGCCAAGTTCCTGGTGACTTACAGAAATGAATAGCTTTTAAAGATAGTAAGTAAACATTGTAATTGTAAAATTAACACAACTTATAAATATGCATAATATAAATTTCTAGATGCATCTCAAAAAAAATTGGCCTCACTATGCTTTTCATACAACAAGTTGGTTCAAATGTCTTCTCGATATTTAATACGTTTCTCCTATTTTTTGCATTTTTCCGCAGAAATCTATGTCTGTACTTTTATCCTTATGACATGTTAATGCTAGCGATAATATGTTGAACGCCTGCATGTGTTGGTTGATCAGGAGGAGAGTTATTATTTATGGGTAAACAAGTCCCAAAACTTGAAATCCACCATAAAATAAAAACGGTTTTCTTGAAGTAATCTACCCCATATTGTCCAATTATCACTGACCAATATTATTAGTAATTTTTATGACATACATAAACGACTCGATCAATTATTGTTATTTAATTGATGGCCCTGAGAAGGGCCGATGATTTTTTTACCCTTATCAACAATCATTGTCAACTCGTTGTAATAACGAGAACGACGATCGTCAAGATGGCTTGATTGTATGACCAAGTTAGTTTTACTTTTTCTCGGCGAAACCTTTTTAGCCGCAGTTGCTTTCACGGATTTCGGTTTCGGTGCTTTCGGTTTTTTGGTCGGACTCTTCGTGGATTTTTTCGCCTTCGAAGGTGACTTTGCCGCCGTACCTTTTGCTTTCTTCACAGTCGCACCACCCTCGACTTTCTCCCCAGCTTTTTCGCTTTTTGTCACCCCGGCCTTCTTCGTGGCGGCACTAACGTTTTTCGACGGCTTCGCCACGCCGGATGGTTTCCTTTGCCGGCTGCGGTTTTCTCTTTGGTGTTGAAACCTCGGACCCACCATCGGGTGTTGCTTTGCCTCCGTTTCCGGACGTCTTCCTAGGTTTCTTCTGGGACGATGCTCCTCCGGTAGCCAATTTGAACGAGCCTGTCGCACCTTTTCCTTTGGTTTGAATTAACGAGCCGGACTGGACAGCGTTTTTCAGATATTTCTTGATGAACGTACCGACTTTTTCAGGATCGACTTCATAGTTAGCCGCGATATGTTTTTGATGGCTTGCAAAGAAGAACCACCCCTTTCCTTCAATTCCTTGATGGCCTCGTTGACCATATCGGAAGTTGGTGGATGGTTTGGTTTGGTCTTCGCCTGCTTTGGTTTCTTAGTTGACGTAGTCCCAGCCGAGCTAACGGATGTTGCCGTCGCTGAAGTCTTCTTTTCGTTTTTTTTCTTAGTTTTGTCGACAGGCGTCGTCGTCACGTTCTGATCTTCTACTTCGGTCATCGTTGTTCTTCGTTATTCCTTTTTCTTTTGCCGTCTTTCTTCGATGAAAGCAGAAATTGGATATACCAACTTTTGTCTCAATAGAATCGAAATGAATCGTTTTTCCAAAAATTGACTATCACAGTGTTATTTTTGCTTCCACGGCATACGGAACAAAATTGCATGTGTATGTGTGTGTGTGTGTGTGTGTGTGTGTGTGTGTGTGTGTGTGTGTGTGTGTGTGTGTGTGTGTGTGTGTGTGTGTGTGTGTGTGTGTGTGTGTGTGTGTGTGTGTGTTGTGTGTGTGTGTGTGTGTGTGTGTGTGTGTGTGTGTGTGTGTGATGTGTGTGTGTGTGTGTGTGTGTGTGTGTGTGTGTGTGTGTGTGTGTGTGTGTGTGTGTGTGTGTGTGTGTGTGTGTGTGTGTGTGTGTGTGTGTGTGTGTGTGTGTGTGTGTGTGTGTGTGTGTGTGTGTGTGTGTGTGTGTGTGTGTGTGTGTGTGTGTGTGTGTGTGTGTGTGTGTGTGTGTGTGTGTGTGTGTGTGTGTGTGTGTGTGTGTGTGTGTGTGTGTGTGTGTGTGTGTGTGTGTGTGTGTGTGTGTGTGTGTGTGTGTGTGTGTGTGTGTGTGTGTGTGTGTGTGTGTGTGTGTGTGTGTGTGTGTGTGTGTGTGTGTGTGTGTGTGTGTGTGTGTGTGTGTGTGTGTGTGTGTGTGTGTGTGTGTGTGTGTGTGTGTGTGTGTGTGTGTGTGTGTGTGTGTGTGTGTGTGTGTGTGTGTGTGTGTGTGTGTGTGTGTGTGTGTGTGTGTGTGTGTGTGTGTGTGTGTGTGTGTGTGTGTGTGTGTGTGTGTGTGTGTGTGTGTGTGTGTGTGTGTGTGTGTGTGTGTGTGTGTGTGCGTGTGTATGTGTGTGTGCATTCCCGCTGCAGATGTCAGGATTGTTGACTTCTAGAGACGCACAACTCATTTCGCAATATCGTTCTATCTCCCCCTAGTTCTTTGGACCGAATACGACGGTATAGGTTGGCTTCCGCGCATTTTGTCAATCCTGTGACAGTTGGATGGATTTAGAGTTATTTAAGGATTTTAATTTGTGGACTACGCATGCGTTAAACGAGAAGCTAACCGCTCGACTCATCTCAGAGCCGTTACACATCTGGCTTCATCAAGCCATATTGAACAATCCGTTTCCGAATGCACGTGACGGAATTTTGCGCTTCGCCTTTGGCCCCTACAAGTGATTAAATCGGTTCGGGGCAATGGGTAGATTCGGTTAAGGTTGAAGCGCACTAGACCGACCATCACGTGCCGTCAGCCACCGTCAAGAAAGCCGACAAAGTTTTGACGATCTCCGACGTCTCCGGTTTAGTGCGCGGAGGTTCGTTTATTACCATTGAGTTAATTCTGCCGTTTTTGTAATGTGACGTGTTGGTCGGTGTAGTGCGCTCCAATCTTGATCGAAGATGAGCGGAGTCGTTTAACTATTTCAAGCACGTAATCTTCAAAATGAAATAAAGCGTTCAAGCAGAGAGTTTTTTGTAACGAATCTATCGTTCATTTTTCTGACGGTAGATTAAATGAGCAATAGAAATGTTAAAAATTCATTTGCTTATCGCATATTATTTATTTTTAAATATATATCGTGTATAGTGGACTTTAAGTTTAAGATGTGTGCGTGGCTAGCTTTAGTTATAGTTGTACAAACCTAGAAGAAATGCATAGAGTAGTCAAAAGGAGGATCGCTTTAGCGCGCCATTTCTATCCTCGACGCGTGACGAAGTGAGAAATAAGTTTTTCGAAGTTGTTATAATTTTCTGAATATAAGCGTTATAATTTCGTTGATAATTCCTTGAAAAGTGAATCCTACAAATTTGGGGCTCAGCCGGAATCAGAGTTGAAGCAACGACGTTACGATTATGAGCAGAGCAAAGTTCAGCGCTGCAAAAGCGCAGTTCGTCAAAGACGCTCCAGGTCAAAGTGCGCTCCAGGTCGACCGGGACAGAATAAACGACGAAGAGGATGTCGACGAAGAAAGGAAGAGGATGAAAACGACTAGAGTTCCGAAGACGAAATCGACATCGATGATTTGACGACGACGACTGGGGTTGAAATCCATATGGAAGAAACCGGAAATGAGGACGAGGTTCAAGAATGCATTGCATGACGACCGACACGACGAAATCGGTCAACGACGCACCACGAAGTGATGATGACATCGCGCAACCGAGCGAATCAGTGAGACGAGCAAACAATGATGACAGAAGAAATGAGGAAGCGGAACGAAAAATGGCAACTACGCATACATCAAGCGGTATTAGCGCCAACGATGACGTATCAAGATGTGCAGGGTGTGCTTATACCGTTTACAGGAGACGACAGGGCCAACATTTCAAGATGGATTGAAGAATTTGAGGACGTAGCAGAAACGCGCCGATGGGGATAATAGGGGACGACTCATTGAATTCGTCACAAAGTTCGAACAGCGGACTCAGCAAAAAAACAGCGAAAGCGCAGACGGCGTTTACCGATCTTCAACTAAAACGTTACACAAAAGTTTCGAGAGACAAAAGTATCTTAGTGTACAGGATAGGATGGAGTTGGCGGCGAAATTATGCAACGGACACTGAAGTGAAAACGTGGTATCAAAATCGAAGGACAAAGCGGACAACGACATCTGCTGATCACATGAAGCAGCAGATGTGATCAGCTGGAATGGACGAAGCTGATTGTTTTACTCGACATCCGACCGCCAGCGATTCTGAAGGAGACGATTAAATTGATGTGTGTCATCTGGGGGCAGATGTCAATCACAGGATGGCCGAGTGTGGGATCGCGAAATCGCGTATCGTGTATAATGGACTTTAAGTTTAAGATGTGTGCGTGGCTAGCTTTAGTTATAGTTGTACAAACCTAGTAGAAGAAATGCATAGAGTAGTCAAAAAGGAGGATCGCCATTCTGTTCTCGACTTCTTTTTTCGAAGTGCAATTTATCGTATATTGGCCAACAATTGAACGAATGAAAAACGTAAGAGTGCCACGAAAATTGTGACAAAGAGTTGATATCGAGGTAAAAACGAGGCGAAAATACTTGTCTACTGAAATGACGCATGGCTCTGAAGAACGTGAAATAATTGAAAACATCGCGTCCCTTTCGTAATATTAGGTCGACCGAGAGGAACGCCAATGTGCCTCTCAAATAGACCACGTTCGTATGGCTTCTCTTCGTGCGTACATTTATACATTTGAAAGCATTGCCCACATACTTCAACTAACCATGAGATGACTGCTTTTCGACTATTCAGTTACATCTAGAATTCACCGCCTACAGTGAATTGTTGCCCATTCGGTAGATAGTTTTGCCATAACTTTGAAAAAACGTGAAAACTCTGAGATAGCGAAGGCGGCAAATTCCAACTCAAAATTGTTCACCTTCCATAGAAATTTCAATAATTGGTTATACTCCTATATAGGTTTCAAAACGACAATTGATCATAACAATAATTCAATTACAATATTTGCTATCGCGGCTGAAGAACGAGGCAAATTGAGGAATGAGCATTTAGTTCAGACAATATGCAACGAAAAAATAGGGTCTCTCCGAAAAATTAGATACCAGAATTTGATAAGATGAATCGTTAGAGGGGTTAAAAAGAAAGTTAATATTGAATTGCGGAAATCTCATCCCTCCTGTTTTTGAGAAAATTTTAAAAATATTTTGAAAGTTTCAGCTCTCGATTGGTAATTTGCCTTTATGAAAACGCCTCCCTTACGTACTCGTGGGAATTTTGGCAAAACTCTTTTTGGAAACTTTCTCAGAGGTTGGCCGAAAATTCATTATGCTTACACTTTTCGTCACATAAGCGGACCACTATTAGATTATGCCTTGAAAAAGAAATCTATTAATAGATGCTGATCCGGAACTAACAGTGAATAGTCAAATGAATTTTATAGTACAGGGACTCCCATCCCTCGTAAGGTCACGAATTACAAGAACCAATTTACAATCGATCGACTCGCTTATGTCATGTATTAGACAATTAGAAAGTGTGGTAGGGAACAAAAATAGGTACTTAACTGTTAGCGAAAATAAAACAAAATTAAAATCTTGCTCGCATTGCGATGTTAGAGTTTCCCGAATAGATTTCACCCAGAAAACATTTGTCGCAATAATCCCCAAATATTGAACCGAAATTACAAAAATGATAAAATCAAAACGATCAATAACCGGAAATTCAAGATAGCATTTTATCATCTGATGAATCAAAACGAATAACTACCACACTTATAAATTCGGTTTCGGGCTGCTGAAACATTAGGATCGTTAGAGATTGAATTGAAAATCTTTAATATTTCAAAGTGGTTTTGTTATAAAAAGTGATTCATTTGAAGATGACGTCCTCCTAAGATTAGATGTTATTAAAGAATTCAAAGTATGTCAAAATGAAAATTTGAAAATTTTCCAAAAATTCAAACCTGATAAATAATTGATGACAAGATAAAAATAAATACAATAATCGAAAATATACGACAGTCGACGGACATTCAAACTCATTTAGATTGTTTGTTAAGCAAACATAAAAACGTTTTTCAAATAATAAATGCGATGTCGGAACCGTGAAAAATTGTGAAGGCAACTCTGAAATTAACTGAAAATAAACATATTGCGAGAAAACGCATATAAATGCTCCTGGAAGGACACAAGGATGAAATTGATACCCAAATAGAAAGCATTACTGAAACCAAATCTGATCGAACGTTCAACTAGTCCTTATACTTGCCCTAGTAGTGCTCGCTTTTAAAAGGAAGAGGAAAGAAATCGCGCCTTTGCATTGATTACAGAGAACTGAATAAAATAATCGTACCAGAATGCTATCCATTTCCAGCAATAGATGACCTACTTCTTTAGTAGCGCGGATTGTACGTTTTTACAAAACTAGATATAAATAGAGAATACCAGCAATTTCCAGTATTCACCTTATACTAAACCTCATAACGAAATGAGAAAGGTAGTGTGGAAAATTTTTTTGATACGTCTCATAGTTTTCGAGATATTTGCTGTTAAATTAGGCATCCGACGACGAAGCGAAAACGGTCGTTGTGACGTCACTCCACATCGGCAGCGGTTCGCCGCCTTTGCACTCATCTCAACCATCGACCCTGAATCGTGTGAGGTCTGCGTCTAAATATTGTTCAATGCATTTCTTATCTTGGTTCTCATGTTTCATCGACATGGGATCTTGGCGCCGTCAGACGGGGGCAAATATAATCGGAAGGATATTTACATGATCTTCAAACCGCGAATTAAGAGTGGTCAATACTGAAAAACCGATGTTGAATTGCTGAATGTGTTGAAAAGTATGAATAATTAACACTTAATATTTAATGGGGTTCTAGCTGCCGTCGTCTTGATGGTTAATGTAAACTCCGCATCTCGGCTTCGCTAAAAGTCGGAATTATTCGAAAAATATTTAGCGACTATCAGGCCGTCATATGTATGGTAAGTTATCAGATTGTCCCTTTACAAAATCATAATCCATATCTGATACAATATTACAGTATTGTACCTGTTATTAACCACAACACATCTGCCAAGAAGGTTAAACTCGGTCGAACGTATGAAAAACTCGTCCGGCGAAACACTCGATAACGAAACAAATATCCACGAGCGCGTTGAGGCGGTTCGCCGCAACGATGTGGATTGACGTCACACGACTGTGGCGCGCTTCTCGAAAAATTCAAATAATGCGGAACCTAAACTTTTGCATAACTTCAAAACTACTAAGTCAATTCAGATGAAACAAAAACTAATATATTTCTGAAGCTATTAGCTACTCGGTCAGAAAATTTCAAATGATTTTCAGACCCTCTGACCTTCTCCATTCGGCATTTTGGTCAGTTCCAATCAGAGAAAAAGATAGAACGAAAACGGCATTTATTATTACTCACGAGTGGGCATTGGCAATGGTCACGTTTACCCTTTGGATTAAAGTCAGCTCCAACAATTTTTCAACGCGCATTCTAAGTAACGTAATATTCGAAAATAACTTTAATGATTTCACCCATAAAATAATGGACAATACGATAAAACCATTGAGCGATAATTTAGCTGCAATAAAAATTTCCAGTTCCACAAAATCGAAAAAAATATAAGACAGCTCCTGGGAAAAATTAACTTTTATTTAAAATTCATTCCCAAAGCGGCAACGATACTAAAACCATTCCATAACTAACTCAGGAAAAATGTCCATTTCGAGCGGACACGGAAATGCGAAGAGGATTTCAATAGAATAAAATTTTGCTTATGTTCAGATCCTATATTGGCAATTTTCGATACAAAACTTCCAATATACATCTTTACGGATGCATCTACAGAAGGAGTTGGAGCAACACTAAAGCAACCTCAAAAGAACAATTTTATTGAAACCAGTATATTTCTTCTCAAAAAATTAACGACATCGCAAAAGAATAAGCGCGCTGTAGCGTATATATTTCATGAATGTTTAGCGATCAAGGAGGCAATCCCTATATTGGCAGTATCAATTAATCGGTCATAAATTTACGGTTTTTTTGACCATAAACCTCTTAAGAAAATTTCAATATAAAAAAGTGTCAGGATCCCGAATTGTTAACAGTTTTAAATTACATTTCGAATTTTGATTTCAATATCATATACAACCCGGAAAAAATAATTTGGGAGCTGATTGTCTTTCTCGTAATTCAGTTTTAGGTGTATATGATAAATACAATGAATCTGCAACAGGTATTTTGAACTCAATAACGTTAGAAGACATAACTAACGATCAGAAGCGATTACAGATAAGACACGAGAAATTTGAAACGAAAAATAACATTCACTTCAAATTTTTAAAAATAGGAAGAGAATTTGGATTATTGAGGATTTTGGTATTAAACATATAAAGTATTCACGATAATAGCCACATTGGTGTGAAACAATTAACCTTGACTTTGTCTCCATTGTATTACTTCAAAAACATATATAACCATATTACGAGCATTTGCCGAACTTGTGATACTTGCATAAAGAGAGTAAGGCGAGATTTTGAGATTTCAAGCAACATCTTTCTCAATTAGGTCCAGCCTCAGAAACCGTTCCAAATAGCATCATTGGACTCAATACGAGGTTTTATGGGAAATAGGTCAGCAAAGAAATATTTGCACTTCATAATAGACCATTTCACAAAAATACGCCACTATACTGACATATGAAAACTCAGAAGGCGAAAAACTTCATTAATTTGGTTAAAAATTCAAAGGAAACATAAACTAGAAATACTTTTAACAGACCAATATAGCGGTATAAGTTCTAAACATTTCAAAAAATTTAAAATCTGAGAAAAATTCAATATATTTTTACATCGGTAGACAGTCCCTTTCGAATGGACAGAATGAGCGAACAGACAGACCTTAATTAATTCTATTCGTTGTAATTTCGGTGGTGTAATAACCCAACAATGCGTCGAAAATTACAATACCGTACACAGCACAACAAAATTTACGCCAAATTACCTTCTAAATGGAATTGACAATAATTTTTACTGCAGAATTTAATAGAAACAATTTAGAAAATCTAAAGAAAATAGAAACTAGCTTTCTAAATACAAAAAAATACGGTCAAAATAAAATGTACTATGACAAAACAAAAAACCAATCGTTTACCAAGAGGGCGACTTGTTTATATTCAAAACAGTAACCGTTTGAATAGAATAAACTAGACCCTATTAGAATAGGTCCTTTTCAAAATAAAAAGATGATTTCAAATCTTTTGTACATTATCGACTCAGTTTTAGGAAAGGGAATCAAATATTTGTCATGCTAGCAAAATTGTTCCCCATTTTCTTTCTGCTGAAGACAGTGTTCATCAGGCCGAGGAAGGGGAAGGGGTAGGTTTGGACGAGTTCAAACCTAGATGTCACACCGGTCTGACGTTTTCATTCGACATATTGTTATCAGACTGGCTGCAGTATATGAGACACATTTGAAGCTACGACACCGAAGAGTAATTATCGTTATTCATATATTATAATTTTGATTGTGTTACATTTAATTGCCCGACTTGTGTCAGCAGATTGTTGATTCAGGTACGGTATATTGGAATTGTACATTGTTCGATATTACAACAGAATTACAGTATTATCTAGCATCAACAGCTGTATCATTCGTGAAGCATCGTAATCTACAAAAGTCGTGATTTCCGACTTACATAAATATGTATTCAGAAAAACGAAATACTTGGTAGTGCATTGAAGCAGCAAGACGGAACGAATCCCGCCTTGTAAACGCGCTGTTCCCAATTTCCTTATAGAAAACACATCGAAAAAATTATTCGTTTGTAAAGTTACTTTTTAATTGTCATCAATAAACTACTATCGATATAAACCGTATTACTTGATACTTATGTTGGCAAAACATAATGAGAAAAAACGAACTACAGAAAATCAGTTTCTTTTTCGTTTGCCGCCAGATATCGGAACTTGATAGTCGTAGCTATCGTTTCGAAGTCGCATAAAAAAATCTGCCGTCCTCATGTTTCCAAATTGGGGCGCCTAGATACCTAAAGCAGCCTTATCTTTTACGCATGATTTTTAGCCACCAGAGTTTTCATACAACCGTCAGCCATAACAAAACTAGATGATTTTGAATTATTGAAAAAAAATTTTAATCGCTCTATTTACATTTTCCATTTGTCAAAGGTTTTACAATTTTGCCGCCGCGACATAATTTCGGTCGATGTCGCTTGATGCGATAAGGATTCCATTTTGACATATGTGTTATATTTTCTTATGGTTTTTCTAGAAAAGGAAAATAAAGTAGTATCCGATTGAAAGATACTTCAGGCGACAATTCGCGTCATTTGTGAAATTTTTAATCATTTTCTTTTGAATACAAAACTAATTGTTGACAGTACGATATACCTATTATATTATACCATGTGCGTTTAAATTATGGATCCACTTTATTTCTGAAGTGAGAAAGTTTTATCAGAAAAATCGTCAAAAACTTCGATTTTCTTTCGAAGTTGATCAAATGTCGATGTACACAACGAGTAATTCGACATCTTATAGTACTCCGCTACCAGATAACCAATTTTTTGCACTTTTACGATACAAGCTTGAGAGGAATTATATTTTGCTTAGACTATCGTTTAACTGTAAGTTTATTAAATGTGACAAAAATAATCACCATACATCCTCTCATATGAAGTTATACGTTATATAGTAAATGAACACACCGATAATCTCAATAAAAATAGAATTCTCTTTCGCGAGTATCGTAAATTGAACCTTTCTCAGGCTGGGCGCATACATACGGTTTTCGCATTCGGTTTCCGAAGCGAAATTTCGAATCGAATTTTCCGTGAACAAGGCGCACACGTTCGGTTTTATATTCTGAATATAGGCTTCAATCAGTTCAGTAGCGTGCATCGGAGCTTCGTATCGGGATGAATGACGAAGAACTAATTGAAAACTATTGAAATTTAAACTGTTGCATGGCAAAAACATGAACTTGAAATTCGAAGTGCCAAGCCGGTCTTGATCATTCTCGATAAAGTACTGCCCACTCCTTCCTAAGTCTAATGGTCGAAGGTGCTGCCATCATGTTCGAAATGCCGGAACCCAAAAAAATAGGAATCTCACTTCAAAAATAACAGAACGGAAAATGTTTCGATTTTTTACCAATTTACTTGTATTTTTTAGTCATTCTAGTTTCCGAAGTATAGGTAATAGAATGTCAGTTCATGATTTCTAACAGAAAAGTTTGTGAAGCTTTGGGAAATGTGAAATAAAGTGATTTTAATTTCACTGAAAAAATTTTGGTTGAAAAAAAGTTTGGTTAAAAAATTTTCGAAAAAATTTGTTTGTCAAAAGTTCTGGTAGCTGAAAAATAACACTTTTTCCCATTTTTTATTACTTTCAAATCGATGTCACATCAAAGTTCATCATTTCTACGGAATTAAAAATATCTTACGAACTAGGGTAAGAATCAACGATTCTGAATCAGTTTTCAGATTGCAAAAAAAAGTTGTGAAAAAAGTTGAAAAATTGCCGTTCTTTGGCTTTGCACCAGACGCCCCCCTTAATCTTGGAGGCTGCTAACATCCGTTAAAAGTCATTGCCTTTTGGCAATGGACCAAATTAATTTGAATTTCCGAGAATTAAACTTTTTCAACAAATTTTGCCAATAAATTTGTAGCTCATTCAAACAGAAACATGTTTCTGAGATACATTAATATAAAGGTATAATAAAAATAAATAAAATTATCCGTGTCCCAAGAAGCCTCTGAGCGCAGTAAGCTGTGGTTTTCTCTTTATAACATCAACGTATTTCCTAGATACAATCCTAGGTTCTTATCATTTTTTAACGACAATTGTCACGGAATTTTTGCGGAGCTACTACAGACATACTTTTTTTCGATGAATACCGTTCACAGCTAACCGCGACCAGAAGCTTTTCGGAACATACTTTAATTAAATTAGTAAATTTTCGCATTATTGCCAAATGAAGTTTGTTTTATTACTAATGAAACTTTTAGCGGCCTGTAATCATGACCATAGTAGATCTAGTTTTGCAAATATGTCGTTTTCCTTTCGAAACTGATTCATTAAGTTTTTAGACTTTCTGAACATTTAATAGTAACAGTTTCAACGACTGACTACAAGATGACGGTGGCATCTTGGAGATCAAATTATCGATTTTTGATGCATGAGTTTCATCAAAAGAATGTTTATTTTAACAACAAGACAGATATTCTGAGATACATTAATGTTGAAGGTATGATAAAAAATCCGTGTCATCCATCTTTTCAGTAAAACAATGTTTGAATTTTCGGGAATTACACATTTTCGTCAAATTTAGCGACTAAATTCGAAGAACACGAGAAAATTTCGTAGATTCTTATTAATTGATTGAATTTATTACATAAAATTTTCCCCAACCATCCTGCTATTCGTAGACCATGAAAGTTCTTCGGATAAATTAGTTATCGGAACTTTCCGAAACAAAATAAATGAATTAGTAAATTTTCGCTTTATTGCTGCTTGGTTTATTATATTACTCGTGAAACTATTAGCGGCTGTATTCACAACCTAGTATATACAGTTCTGCAAAAATATGGTTTCTCTTATGAAACTGATTGATTCTAGCATTTCTGATCATTCTATAGTCACTATTTCCACTACTGACTACAAGATGGCAGTGGCATCCAATATTGTGTAATATGGCGGAATGTTTGTTGGGTTTGAATTGGATATTAAAATATTGGACTTGAAACGTACATATGATCCAATTATTTTTTATTGAATATAAGTGAATGAATTCAAATGATTGGCAATATTTCCACAAAATTCTTTGATGAAGATCTGAAGAGGTTAACAATTGGGTACTGTAATTCCTCATTGTTTATTCTTATTGATATTGTTTTAAATCCTGTTCTTGTATCCTTCCTAATTAATTGTATTCATTTTGGAAAATTTTCGCTAACTGTCATGCTATTCGGAGACCATGAAAATTGTGATAGTTACGTTACTGATAATAAATTGGTTATTCTGTTATGTTCAATTCATTTGGGTTTTGACCGATATTATGCAATAAATTTGAAAAGATAAATGGTTAAGAAAAAT
>JAIFOV010000734.1:0-29072 GCA_020654155.1 Novius pumilus
TCCCAGGCCCAGGAGGCGCCGTCTCCCAGGCTCCTACCTGGCGCAAATCGCTGGATAATCCTGGCAGGGCGATTTCGGGCTTCAGAGGCCAACCACCGTTTTTTGTTGGGTTTGGCTCTGGTTGCTGTTCAAAAATCAGGGCTGGTCTTTCCTTTCCCCACTGCCACGTGGGGGAATGCCGGGTCCCTTACTTCGTGGGCGGCCCCACATGGGTGGGACCCACGGCTTTCCCCATGGCGGTGGAAAGGAAACCAACCCCAGCCCGTCCTCGAACACAAACCCAAACCAACCAACCAGGCCAAAGGTGGTTTCGCCGTCTGGGCCCAAAACCCGCCTCCCGGCTCCCAGGTTTTAAAAGGCGCGGTAAAATGCCTACCCGGCTTTCCCTGGGCCTCGGGACGGCCGAAACCACGTTTTTACCCCGCTCCGGTTGGCTCGGTTCTTTCGGAACCGAAGGCGCCCGGGGATGGGCCTTTTTCCCGCACCCGGGGTTGAATAGCACCCACGGCTATTCAACCGACCGTGGCAGTGCGACAGGCACAATCGTGCCCATCCAGCGCCTTCGATGCTCCCGAACTAGCTATCCAGAGCCAATTCGGGACAAAGGTAATCAAAAACGTAGTTTCGGCGGTCTGAGAAGCCCAGTACCATACGCCGATGCCCAGGCATTCATACAACAGCTGACTAATAACGAACAGCTAGCGTATGGATGCCTGGAGACCGGCGTCTTTCTGCTGGGCATCGAGGAGGGCCGAAACGACAGTTTTGAGACCCTGGGATTCGAGTTCGCTCTGGGTTGCTAGTTCGGCAGCATCGGGGGCGTTGAATGGGCCTGGCTGTACCTGTCCCACTGCTACGGTCGTAGTGAATAGCCGTGGGTGGTCCATATCGGGGCGGGTGTCGTGGGTTTCGTTTGAGCGCAGATTGGGGGGACCCACGGCTATTCAACCGACCGTGGCAGTGCGGCAGGCACAACCGCGCCCATCCAGCGCCCGCAATGCTCCTGAGAAGCCCAGTACCATACGCCGATGCCCAGGCATTCATACGCCAGCTGACTAATAACGAACAGCTAGCGTATGAACGCCTGGATATCGGCGTGTTGCTCCTGGGCCTCGAGGACGGCGGAAACCACAGTTTCGAGACCTTTTGTCTCGAATTGGCTCTGCGTGGCTAGTTCGGGAGCATCGTTGGCGCTGGATGGGCCCGTTTCTGCCTGTCGCTCTGCCACGGTCGGTTGAATAGCCGTGGGTCCTCCCAATCTGCCCTACAACGAAACCAACGACACCCGCCCCGATATGGACCACTCACGGCTATTCAATAAGACCGTAGCAGTGGGACAGGTACAACCAGGCCCATTCAGCGCCTTCGATGCTGCCAAACTAGCAACCCAGATTCAATTCGAGACCATGGGGCTGAAAACGGTGGTTCCGGCCATCTGAGAAGCCCAGGACCATACGCCGATGCCCAGGCATTCATACAACAGCTGACTAATTACGACCAGCTAGCGTACGGATGCCTGGAGACCGGCGTCTTGCTCCTGGGCCTCGAGGATGGCCGAAACCACAGTTTTGAGACCCTTGGTATCGAATTGGCTCTGGATAGCTAGTTCGGGAGCATCGAGGGCGCTGGATGGGCCCAGTTGTACCTGTCGCACTGCTACGTTCGTAGTGAATAACCGAGTGTGTTCCATATCGGGGCGGGTGTCGTGAGTTTCGTTGGAGCGCAGATTGGGGGGACCCACGGCTATTCAACCGACCGTGGCAGTGCGACAGGCACAAACGGGCTCATCCAGCGCCAACGATGCTCCCGAACTAGCCACGCAGAGCCAATTCGAGACAAAGGGTCTCAAAACGGTAGTTCTCGCCGTCCTCGAGGCCCAGGAGTAACACGCCGTTATCCAGGCGTTCATACGCTAGCTGTTCGTTATTAGTCAGCTTGCGTATGAATGCCTGGGCATCGGCGTATGGTACTGGGCTTCTCTGACGGCCGAAACCACGTTTTTCGAATCCCTTTGTCCCGAATTGGCTCTGGATAGCTAGTTCAGGAGCATTGCGGGCGCTGGATGGGCGCGGTTGTGCCTGCCGCACTGCCACGGTCGGTTGAATAGCCGTGGGTCCCCCCAATCTGCGCTCAAACGAAACCCACGACACCCGCCCCGATATGGACCACCCACGGCTATTCACTACGACCGTAGCAGTGGGACAGGTACAACCAGGCCCATTCAACGCCCCCGATGCTGCCGAACTAGCAACCCAGAGCGAACTCGTATCCCAGGGTCTCAAAACTGTGGTTCCTCGATGCCCAGCAGCAAGACGCCAGTCTCCAGGCATCCATACGCTAGCTGTTCGTTATTAGTCAGCTGTTGTATGAATGCCTGGGCATCGGCGTATGGTACTGGGCTTCTCAGACGGCCGAAACCACGTTTTTGATTACCTTTGTCCCGAATTGGCTCTGGATAGCTAGTTCGGTAGCATCGAACGCGCTGGATGGGCACGATTTGCCTGTCGCACTGCCACGGTCGGTTGAATAGCCGTGGGTACCCCAATCTGCGCTCCAGCGAAACCCCCTGACACCCGCCTCCATATGGACCACCCACGGCTATTCACTACGACCGTAGCAGTGCGACAGGTACAACCAGGCCCATTCAGCGCCCCTGATGCTGCCGAACTCAGAAACCCAGAGCGAACCCGAGACCGAGGGTCTCAAAACTGTGGTTTCGGCCGTCCTCGATGCCCAGGAGCAAGACGCCGCACAGTGCGTGGACCTGGAAAAATCCATACCTAATACTCAACTTGTTTCTACAAACAAATATAATTTTCCGAGAACAGCGTAGCAGTCATTTTGCCCCATTTTTCGGTTATAACATGCTACTTCGTTTTTGAGTGTACTACGCGTCAATTTTCAAATTGAAAATGATAAGACTACCAAATTCGTTCTGAATATAATAAATACACTTTTAGGATTTTTTTATTGAAAAATATCAATCGGTAGCATCGAACGGCGCTGGATGGGCACGATTGTGCCTGTCGCACTGTCACGGTCGGTTGAATAGCCGTGGGTACCCCAATCTGCGCTCCGACGAAACCCCCGACACCCGCCTCGATATGGACCACCCACGGTTATTCACTACGACCGTAGCAGTGCGACAGGTACAACCAGGCCCATTCAGCGCCCCCGATGCTGCCGAACTAGAAACCCAGAGCGAACTCGAAACCGAGGGTCTGAAAACTGTGGTTTCGGCCGTCCTCGATGCCCAGGAGCAAGACGCCGGTCTCCAGGCTTCCATACGCTAGCAGTTCGTTATTAGTCAGCTGGCGTATGAATGCCTCGGTAGCATCGAACGCGCTGGATGGGCACGGTTGTGCCTGCCGCACCGCCACGGTCGGTTGAATAGCCGTGGGTCCCTCCAATCTGCGCTCCAACGAAACCCACGACATCCGCCCCGATATGGACCACGGATTCCTCACGGCTATTCACCCTCATCGAAACGCGCTGGATGGGCACGGTTGTGCTGCCGCACCGCCACATTCAGCGCCCTCGATGCTGCCGAACTAGCAACCAGATTTAACTCGAGACCGAGGGTCTCAAAACTGTGGTTTCGGCCGTCCCCGATGCCCAGGAGAAAGACGCCAATATTCAGGCGTCGATACGCTAGTTGTTCGTTTTTAGTCAGCTGGTGTATGAATCCTTGGGCATCAGCGTATGGTCCTGGGCTTCTCAGACGGCCGAAACCACAGTTTTGAGCCTTATGGTCTCGGTTTGGCTCTGGATTGCTAGTTCGAGAGCATCAGGGGCGCTGGATGGACCGAGATGTGCCTTTCCCTCTGCCACGGTGGGGATGAATACCCGTGGGTGATTCATATGGGGGCGAGTGTCGTTGGTTTCGTAGACCCTGGAGAGCAGATTGGTGGGACCCACGGATATTCAACCGACCGTGGCAGTGGAAAAGGCACAACCCGGCCCATCTGGCTCCCTCGATGCTCTTGAGCTAGCAACCCAGAGCCAAACCGAGACCATGGAGTACAAAACGGTGGTTTCGGCCATCTGGGTAGCCCATGACCATACGCCGATGCCCAGGCATTCATACAACAGCTGACTAATAACGAACAGCTAGCGTATGGATGCCTGGAGACCGGCGTCTTGCTCCTGGGCCTCGAGGGCGGACGAAACCACAGTTTTGAGACCCTCGGTCTTGAGTTGGCTCTGGATTGCTAGTTCGGCAGCATCGGAAGCGCTGAATGGGCCTGGTTGTACCTGTCCCACTGCTACGGTCGTAGTGAATAGCCGTGGGTGGTCCATATCGGGGCGGGTGTCGTGGGTTTTGGTGGAGCGCAGATTGGGGGGACCCACGGCTATTCAACCGACCATGGCAGTGCAACAGGCACAAACGGTCCCATCCAGCGACAACGATGCGCACGAACTAGCCAAGCAGAGCCAACTCGAGACTAAGGGTCTCAAAACTGTGGTTTCCGCCGTCCTCGAGGTCCAGGAGCAACACGCCGAGATCCAGACGTCCTTACGCTAGCTGTTCGTTATTAGTCAGCTGGCATATGAACGCCTGGGCATCGGCGTATGGTACTGGGCTTCTCAGACGGCCGAAACCACGTTTTTGAATCCTTGTGTCTCGAATTGGCTCTGGATAGTTAGTTCGGGAGCATCGGGGGCGCTGGATGGGCCCGGTTGTGCCTGTCGCACCGCCACGGTCGATACGACCGTAGCAGTGGGACAGGTACAACCAGGCCCATTCAGCGCCCCGATTCTCTCGAACTAGCAACCCAGCGCCAACTCGAGACCGGGGGTCTCAAAACTGTTGTTTCCGCCGTCCTCGAGGCCCAGGAGCCACACGCCGATATCCAGGTATCCACACGCTGGCTGTTCGTTATTAGTCAGCTGTTGTATGAATCCCTGGGCATCGTCGTATGGTCCTGGGCCTCACAGATGGCCGAAACCACCGTTTTGTGTCCCATGGTCTCGGTTTGGATCTGACTTGCTAGTTCAAGAGCATCGGGGGCGCCAGACGGGCCGGGTTGTGCCTTTCCCACTGCCACGGTCGGTTGAATAGCCGTGGGTTCCACCAATCTGCGCTCCAGGGACTCCGAAACCCACGACACTCGCCCCCTTATGAATCACCCACGGCTATTCACACCCACCGTGGCAGAGGGAAAGGCAAAACCAGGCCCATCCAGCGACCCCGGTGCTCTCGAATTAGCAACCTAGAGCCAAACCGAGACCATGGAGCACAAAACGGTGGTTTCGGCCGTCTGAGGAGCCCAGGACCATACGCCGATGCCCAGGCATTCATACAACAGCTGACTTATAACGAACAGCTAGCGTATGGATGCCTGAAGACCGGCGTCTTGCTATTGGGCCTCGAGGACGGCCGAAACCACAGTTTTGGGACCCTCGGTCTCGAGTTGGCTGTGGTTGCTAGTGGGCATAGTTGTACCTGTCCCACTGCTACGGTCGTAGTTGATAGCCGTGGGTGGTCCATATCGGGGCGGGTGCCGTGGGTTTAGTTGGAGCGCAGATTGGGGAGACCCACGGTTATTCAACCGAACGTGGCAGTGCGACAGGTAAAACCGGGCCCACCCAGCGCCAACGATGCTCCCGAACTAGCCACGCAGAGCCAATTCGAGACGAAGGGTCTCAAAACTGTGGTTTCCGCCGTCCTCCAGGCCCACGAGCGACACGCCGATATCCAGGCATCCATACGCTAGCTGTTCGTTATTGGTCTGCTGTTATATGATTGCCTGGGCATCGGCGTATGCTCCTTGGCTTCTCAGATGGCCGAAACCACCGTTTTGAGCCCCATGATCTCGGTTTCGCTTGGGGTTGCTAGTTCGAGAGCACCGGGGGCGCCGGACGGGCCGGGTTGTGCCTTTCCCACTGCCACGGTCGGTTGAATAGCCGTGGGTCCCACCAACCTGCGCTCCAGGGACACCGAAACCCACGACACTCGCCGCATATAGATCACCCACGGCTATTCACCCCCACCGTGGCAGAGGGAAAGGCACAACCTGGCCCATCCAGCGCCCCCGATGCTCCCGAACTAGCCACGCAGAGCCAATTCGAGACAGAGGGTCTGAAAACTGTGGTTTCCGCCGTCCTCGAGGCCAGGAGCAACACGCCGATATCCAGGCATCCAAACGCTAGCTGTTCGTTATTAGTCAGCTGATGTATGAATGCCTGGGCATCGGTGTATGGTCCTGGGCTCCTCAGACGGCCGAAACCACCGTTTTGAGCCCCATGCTCTAGGTTTGGCTCTGGGTTGCTAGTTCAAGAGCATCGGGGGCGCTGGATGGGCCAGGTTGTGCCTTTCCCTCTGCCACGGTGGGGGTGAATAGCCGTGGGTGATCTATATGCGGCTAGTTTCGTGGGTTTCGGAGTCCCTGGAGCGCAGATTCGTGGCACCCACTGCTATTCAACCGACGGTCGCAGTGAGAAAGGCACAACCCGGCACATTTGGCGCCCCCGATGCTCTCGAACTAGCTACCCAGAGCCAAATCGAGACCATGGGGCACAAAACGGTGGTTTGGCGCCCCCGATGCTCTCGAACTAGCAACCCAGAGCCAAATCGAGACCATGGGGCACAAAACGGTGGTTTCAGCCATCTGGGAAGCCCAGGACCTTACGCCGATGCCCAGGCATTCATACAACAGCTGACTAATAACGAACAGCTAGCGCATGGATGCCTGGAGACCGGCGTCTTGCTCCTGGGCCTCGAGGACGGACGAAACCACAGGTTTGAGACCCTCGGTCTCGAGTTGGCTCTGGGTTGCTAGTTCGGCAGCATCGAAGGCGCTGATTGGGCCTGGTTGTACCTGTCCCACTGTTACGATCGTAGTGAATAGCCGTGGGTGGTCCATATCGGGGCGGGTGTCGTGGGTTTCGTTGGAGCGCAGATTGGGGGGACCCACGGTTATTCAACCGAACGTGGCAAAGCGACAGGCACAAACGGGCCCATCCAGCGCCAACGATGCTTCCGACCGGCCACCTGTGAAGCCCAGGACCATACGCGGATGCCCAGGCATTCATACAACAGCTGACTAATGACGAACAGCTAGCGTATGGGTGCCTGGATATCGGCGTGTTGCTCCTGGGCCTTGAGGACGGCGGAAACCACAGTTTTGAGACCCTTTGTTTCGAATTGGCTCTGCGTGGCTAGTTCGGGAGCATCGTTGGCGCTGGATGGGCCAGTTGTGCCTGTCGCACTGCCACGGTCGTAGTGAATAGCCATGGGTGGTCCATATCGGGGCGGGTGTCGTGGGTTTCGTTGGAGCGCAGATTGGAGGAACCCACGGCTATTCAACCGACCGCGGCAGTGCGACAGTCACAACCCGGCCCATCCAGCGCCCCCGATGCTCCCGAACTAGCTATCAAGAGCCAATTCGAGACAAAAGGATTCAAAATCGTGGTTTCGGCCGTCTGAGAAGCCCAGTACAATACGCCGATGCCCAGGCATTCATACGCCAGCTGACTAATAACGAACAGCTAGTGTATGGACGCCTGGATGTCGGCGTGTTGCTCCAAGGCCTCTAGGACGGCGGAAACCACAGATTTGAGACCCTTTGCCTCTAATTGGTTCTGCGTGGCTAGTTCGGGCGCATCGTTGGCGCTGGATTGGCCCATTTGTGCCTGTCGCACTGCCACGGACGATTGAATAGCCGTGGGTCCCCCCAATCTGCACTCCAACGACACCCGTCCCGATATGGACGACCCACGGCTATTCACTACGACCGTGGCAGTGCGACAGGCACAACTGGGCCCATCCAGCGCCAACGATGCTCCAGAACAAGCCACGCAGAGCCAATTCGAGACAAAGGGTCTCAAAACTGTCGTTTCCGCCGTCCTCGAGGCCCAGGAGCAACACTCCGATATCAAGGCATCCATACGTTAGCTGTTAGTTATTAGTCAGCTGTTGTATGAATGCTTTGGCATCAGCGTATGGTCCTGGGCTTCACAGGTGGCCGAAAACACCGTTTTGTGTCCCATGGTCTCGGTTTGGCTCTGGGTTGATAGTTCAAGAGCATCGGGGGCGCCAGATGGGCCGGGTTGTGCCTTTCCCACTGCTACGGTCGGTTGAATAGCCGTAGGTCCCACCAGTCTGCGCTCCTGGGACTCCGAAACTCACGACACTCGCCCCATATAGATCACCCACGTCTTTTCACCCCCACCGTGGCAGTGGGAAAGGCACAACCAGGCCCATCCAGCGCCCCCTGTGCTCTCGAACTAGCAACCCAGAGCCAAACCAAGACCATGGGATACAAAACGGTGGTTGCGGCCATCTGGGAAGCCCAGGACCATACGCCGATGCCCATGCATTCATACACCAGCTGACTAATAACGAACAGCTAGCGTATGGACGTTTCGCTCCTGGGCCTCGAGGACGGCGGAAACCACAGTTTTGAGACCCTTTGTCTCGAATAGGCTCTACGTGGCTAGTTCGGGGGCACCGTTGGCGCTGGATGCGCCCGTTTGTGCCTGTCGCACTGCCACAGTCGTAGTGAATAGCCGTGGGTCGTCCATATCGGGGCGGGTGCCGTGGGTTTCGTTGGAGCGCAGATTGGGGGGATCTACGGCTATTCAACCGCCCGTGGCAGTGCGACAGGCACAAACGGGCCCATCCAGCGCCAACGATGCTCCCGAACTAGCCACGCAGAGCCAATTTGAGACAGAGGGTGTCAAAACTGTGGTTTCCGCCGTCCTCGAGGCCCAGGAGCAACACGCCGATATCCAGGCATCCATACGCTAGCTGTTCGTTATAAGTCAGCTGTTGTATGAATGCCTGGGTATCGGCGTATCGTCCTGGGCTCCTCAGATGGCCGAAACCACCGTTTTCCGCCCCGTGGTCTCTGTTTGGCTTTGGGTTGCTAGTTTGGGAGCACCGGGGGCGCCGGGCGGGCCGGGTTGTGCTTTTCCCACTGCCACGGTCGGTTGAATAGCCGTGGGTCCCACCAACCTGCGCTCCAGGTGTACCGAAACCCACGACACTCGCCCCATATAGATCACCCACGGCTATTCACCACTACCGTGGCAGTGGGAAAGCCACAACCCGGCCCATCCAGCGCCCCCGATGCTCTCGAACTAGCAACCCAGAGCCAAACTGAGACCATGGGGCTCAAAACGGTGGTTTCGGCCGTCTGAGAAGTCCAGAACCATACGCCGATGCCCATGCATTCATACGCCATCTGACTAATAACGAACAGATAGCGTATGGACGCCTGGATATCGGCGTGTTGCTCCTGGGCCTCGAGAACGGCGGAAACCAAAGTTTTGTGACCCTTTGTCTCGAATTGGCTCTGCGTGGCACCGTTGGCGCTGGATGGGCCCGTTTGTGCCTGTCGCACTGCCACGTTCGGTTGAATAACCGTGGGTCCCCCCAATCTGCGCTCTAACGAAACCTACGACACCCGCCCCGATATGGACCACCCACGGCTATTCACTACGACCGTAGCAGTGGGATAGGTACAACCAGGCCCATTCAGCGCCCCTGATGCTGCCGAACTAGCAACCCAGAGCCAACTCGAGACCGACGGTCTCAAAACTGTGGTTTCGGCCGTCCTCCATGCCCAGGAGCAAGACGCCGATATTCAAGCATCGATACGCTAGTTGTTCGTTATAAGTCAGCTGGTGTATGGATGCCTGGGCGTCGGTGTATGGTCCTGGGCTTCTCAGATGGCCGAAACCACCGTTTTGAGCCCCATGGTCTCGGTTTGGCTCTGGGTTGCTAGTTCGAGAGCATCGGGGGCGCTGGATGGGCCGTGTTGTGCCTTTCCCTCTCACACGGTGGGGGTGTATAGCCTTGGGTGATTCATATGGGGGCGAGTGTCGTGGGATTCGGAGCCCTGGGCGCAAATTGTTGGGGCCAACGGCTATTCAACCGACCGTGGCAGTGGGAAGGCACAACCCGGCCCATCTGGCGCCTTCGATGCTGCCGGACTAGCAACCTAGAGCCAACTTGAGACCGAGGGTCTCAAAACTGTGGTTTCCGCCGTCCCCGAGGCCCAGGAGCATGACGCCGGTCTCCAGGCATCCATACGCTAGCTGTTCGTTATTAGTCACCTGTTGTATGAATGCCCGGGCATCGGCGTATGGTCCTTTGCTTCCCAGATGGCCGAAACCACCGTTTTGAGCCCATGATCTCGGTTTGGCTTTGGGTTGCTAGTTCGAGAGCACCGGGGGCGCCGGACGGGCCGGGTTGTGCCTTTCCCACTGCCACGGTCGGTTGAAGAGCCGTGGGTCCCACCAATCTGCTCTCCAGGGACACCGAAACCCACGACACTCGCCCCATATAGATCACACACGGCTATTCACCCCCAGCGTGGCAGTGGGAAAGGCACAACCCGGGCCATCCAGCACCCCGATGCTCTCGAACTAGCAACCCAGAGCCAAATCGAGACCATGGGGCTCAAAACGGTGGTTTCGGCCATCTGGGAAGCCCAGTACCATACGCCGATGGCCAGGCATTCATACAACAGCTGACTAATTACGAACAGCTAGCGTATGGATGTCTGGATACCGGCGTCTTGCTCCTGGGCCTCGAGGACGGCCGAAACTACAGTTTTGAGACCCTCGGTCTCGAGTTGGCTCTGGGTTGCTAGTTCGGCAGCATCGGGGGCGCTGAATGGGCCTGCTTGTACCTGTTGCACTGCTACGTTCGTAGTGAATAACCGAGGGTGGTCCATATCGGGGCGGGTGTCGTGAGTTTCGTTGGAGCGCAGATTGGGGGGACCCACGGCTATTCAACCGACCGTGGCAGTGCGACAGGCACAAACGGGCCCATCCAGCGCCAACGATGCTCCCGAACTAGCCACGCAGAGCCAATTCGAGACAAAGGGTCTCAAAACGGTGGTTCTCGCCGTCCTCGAGGCCCAGGAGTAACACGCCGATATCCAGGCGTTCATACGCTAGCTGTTCGTTATTAGTCAGCTTGCGTATGAATGCCTGGGCATCGGCGTATGGTACTGGGCTTCTCTGACGGCCGAAACCACGTTTTTGAATCCGTTTGTCGCGAATTGGCTCTGGATAGCTAGTTCGGGAGCATCGAAGGCGCTGGATGGGGACGGTTGTGCCTGCTGCACTGCCACGGTCGGTTGAATAGCCGTGGGTCCCTCCAATCTGCGCTCCAATGCCGATGCCCAGGCATTCATAAAACAGCTGACTTATAACGAACAGCTAGCGTATGGATGCCTGGAGACCGGCGTCTTGCTATTGGGCATCGAGGACGGCCGAAACCACAGTTTTGAGACCCTCAGTTACGAGTTGGCTCTGATTTGATAGTTCGACAGCATCGGGGGCGCTGAGTGGGACTGGTTGTACCTGTCCCACTTCTACGGTCGTAGTGAATAGCCGTGGGTGGTCCATATCGGGGCGGGTGTCGTGGGTTTCGTTGGAGCGCAGATTGGGGGGACCCACGGCTATTCAACAGACCGTCGCAGTGCGACAGGCACGAACAGGCCCATCCAGCGCAAACGATGCTCCCGAACTAGCCACGCAGAGCCAATTCGAGACAAAGGGTCTCAAAACTGTGGTTTCCGCCGTCCTAGAGGCTCAGGAGCAAGACGCCGGTCTCCAGGCATCCATACGCTAGCTGTTCGTTATTAGTCAGCTGTTGTATGAATGCCTTGGCATCGGCGTATGGTCCTGGGCTTCTCAGATGGCTAAAACCACCGTTCTCAGCCCCATGATCCCGGTTTGGCTTTGGGTTGCTAGTTCGAGAGCATCGAATGTGCCAGATGGGCCGAGTTGTGCCTTTCCCACTGCCACGGTAGGTTGAATAGCCGTCGGTCCCACCAATCTGCGCGCCAGGGACACCGAAACCCACGACACTCGCCCCATATAGATCACACACGGCTATTCACCCCCACCGTGGCAGTGAGAAAAGCACAACCCGGTCCGGCCAGCGCCCCCGATGCTCTCGAACTAGCAACCCAGAGCCAAACCGAGACCATGGGGCTGAAAACGGTGGTTTCGGCCATCTGACAAGCCCAGAACCGTACGCCAATGCCCCAGCATTCATACACCAGCTGACTTATAACGAACAGCTAGCGTATGGATGCCTGGAGACCGGCGTCTTGCTATTGGGCCTCGAGGACGGCCGAAACCACAGTTTTGAGACCCTCAGTTGCGAGTTGGCTCTGATTTGATAGTTCGACAGCATCGGGGGCGCTGAGTGGGACTGGTTGTACCTGTCCCACTTCTACGGTCGTAGTGAATAGCCGTGGGTGGTCCATATCGGGGCGGGTGTCGTGGGTTTCGTTGGAGCGCAGATTGGGGGGACCCACGGCTATTCAACAGACCGTCGCAGTGCGACAGGTACGAACGGGCCCATCCAGCGCAAACGATGCTCCCGAACTAGCCACGCAGAGCCAATTCGAGACAAAGGGTCTCAAAACTGTGGTTTCCGCCGTCCTAGAGTCTCACGAGCAAGACGCCGGTCTCCAGGCATCCGTACGCTAGCTGTTCGTTATTAGTCAGCTGTTGTATGAATGCCTTGGCATCGGCGTATGGTCCTGGGCTTCTCAGATGGCTAAAACCACCGTTCTCAGCCCCATGATCCCGGTTTGGCTTTGGGTTGCTAGTTCGAGAGCATCGCATGTGCCAGATGGGCCGAGTTGTGCCTTTCCCACTGCCACGGTAGGTTGAATAGCCGTCGGTCCCCCCAATCTGCGCTCCAACGAAACTCACGACACCCGCCGCGATATGGACCACCCACGGCTATTCACTACGACCGTAGCAGTGGGACAAGTACAAACAGGCCCTTTCAGCGCCTCCGATGCTGCCGAACTAGCAACCCAGAGCCAACTCGAGACCGGGGGTCTCAAAACTGTTGTTTCCGCCGTCCTCGAGGCCCAGGAGCCACACGCCGATATCCAGGCGTCCATACGCTAGTTGTTTGTTATAAGTCAGCTGGCGTATGAATGCCTGGGCATCGGCGTATGGTACTGGGCTTCTCAGACAACCGAAACCACGTTTTTCAATCCTTTTGTCTCGAATTGGCTCTGGATAGCTAGTTCGACAGCATCGGGGGCGCTCGATGGGCCCGGTTGTACCTGTCCCACTGCTACGGTCGTTGTGAATAGCCGTGGGTGGTCCATATCGGGGCGGGTGTGGTGGGTTTCGTTGGAGCGCAGATTGGGGGACCCACGGCTATTCAACCGACCGTGGCAGTGCAACAGGCACAACCGGTCCCATCGAGCGCCCCCGATGCTGTCGAACTAGCTATCCAGAGCCAAACCGAGACCATGGGGCTCAAAACGGTGGTTTCGGCCATCTGACAAGCCCAGAACCATACGCCAATGCCCCAGCATTCATACACCAGCTGACTAATTACGAACAGCTAGCGTATGGACGCCTGGATATCGGCATGTTGCTGCTGGGCCTCGAGGACGGCGGAAACCACCGTTTTGAGCCCTTTCTCTCGTTTGGCTCTGCGTGGCTAGTTCGGGAGCATCGTTGGCGCTGGATGGGCCCGTTTGTGCCTGTCGCACTGCCACGGTCGGTTGAATAGCCGTGGGTCCCCCAATATGCGCTCCAACAAAACCCACGACACCCGCCCCGATATGGACCACCCACGGCTATTCACTACGACCGTGGCAGTGCGACAGGCACAAAGGCCCATCCAGCGCAACGATGCTCCCGAGCTAGCCACGCAGAGCCAAACCGAGACAAAGGGTCTCAAAACTGTGGTTTCCGCCGTCCTCGAGGCCCAGGAGCAGCACGCCGATATCCAGGCGTCCATACGCCAGCTGTTTGTTATAAGTCAGCTGGCGTATGAATGCCTGGGCATCGGCGTATGGTACTGGGATTCTCAGACGGCCGAAACCACGTTTTCAATCCTTTGTCTCGAATTGGCTCTGGATTGCTAGTTCGGGAGCATCGGGGCGCTCGATGGGACCGGTTGTGCCTGTTGCACTGCCACGGTCGGTTGAATAGCCGTGGGTCCCCCAATAGCGCTCCAACGAAACCCACGACACCCGCCCCGATATGGACCACCCACGGCTATTCAACCGACCGTGGCAGTGGGACAGGCACAACCGGGCCCATCGAGCGCCCCCGATGCTGTCGAACTAGCTATCCAGAGCCAATTCGAGACAAAGGATTGAAAAACGTGGTTTCGGTTGTCTGAGAAGCCCAGTACCATACGCCGATGCCCAGGCATTCATACGCCAGCTGACTTATAACAAACAGCTGGCGTATGGACGCCTGGATATCGGCGTGTGGCTCCTGGGCCTCGAGGACGGCGGAAACCACAGTTTTGAGACCCCGGTCTCGAGTTGGCTCTGGGTTGCTAGTTCGGGAGCATCGGAGGCGCTGGATGGGCCCGGTTGTGCCTGTCCCACTGCCACGGTCGTAGTGAATAGCCGTGGGTGGTCCATATCGCGGCGGGTGTCGTGGGTTTCGTTGGAGCGCAGATTGGGGACCCACGGCTATTCAACCGACCGTGGCAGTGCGACAGGCACAACCCGGCCCATCCAGCGCCAACGATGCTCTTGAACTAGCTACGCAGAGCCAATTCGAGACCAAGGGTCTCAAAACGGTGGTTTCCGCCGTCCTCGAGGCCCAGGAGCAACACGCCGATATCCAGGCGTCCATACGCCAGCTGTTTGTTATTACGAACAGCTGGCGTATGAATGCCTGGGCATCGGCGTATGGTACTGGGCCTCGAGGACGGCCGAAACCACGTTTTGAGACCCTTTGTCTCGAATTGGCTCTGGATTGCTAGTTCGGGAGCATCGGGGGCGCTGGATGGGCCCGGTTGTGCCTGTCGCACTGCCACGGTCGGTTGAATAGCCGTGGGTGGTCCATATCGGGGCGGGTGTCGTGGGTTTCGACACCCGCGCAGATTGGGGGACCCACGGCTATTCAACCGACCGTGGCAGTGCGACAGGCACAACCAGGCCCATCCAGCGCCCCGATGAACTAGTTACGCAGAGCCAATTCGAGACAAACCTCAAAACGGTGGTTTCCGCCGTCCTCGAGGCCCAGGAGCAAGACGCCGATATCCAGGCATCCATACGCTAGCTGTTCGTTATTAGTCAGCTGGCGTATGAATGCCTGGGCATCGGCGTATGGTCCTGGGCCTCAGACGGCCGAAACCACCGTTTTGAACCCCTTTGTCTCGAATTGGCTCTGGGTTGCTAGTTCGGGAGCATCGGGGCGCTGGATGGGCCTGGTTGTGCCTGTCGCACTGCCACGGTCGGTTGAATAGCCGTGGGTCCCCCAATATGCGCTCGGGTGACGGGAAACCCACGACACCTGGAGCCCGATATGGACCACCCACGGCTATTCAACCGACCGTGGCAGTGCGACAGGCACAACCGGGCCCATCCAGCGCCCCCGATGCTCCCGAACTAGCTATCCAGAGCCAATTCGAGACAAAGGTGTCAAAAACTGTGGTTTCGGCCGTCTCGAAGCCCAGGAGCAATACGCCGATATCCAGGCATTCATACGCCAGCTGTTCGTTATAACGAACAGCTGGTGTATGGACGCCTGGATTTCGGCGTGTTGGTCCTGGGCTTCGAGGACGGCGGAAACCACCGTTTTGAGACCCGTTGTCTCGGTTTGGCTCTGGCGTTGCTAGTTCGAGGCGCATCGTTGTCGCTGGATGGGTCCGCTGTTGTGCCTGTCGCACTGCCACGGTCGTGAATAGCCAAGAGCATCGGGGTCGCCCCGGGTTGTGCGCACTGCCACCGAATAGCCGTGGGTCCCACCGACACCCGCCCCGCATATGGACCACCCACGGCTATTCACTACGACCGTGGCAGTGGGACAGGCACAACCAGGCCCATTCAGCGCCTTCCGATGCTGCCGAACTAGCAACCCAGAGCCAACTCGAGACTGAGGGTCTCAAAACTGTGGTTTCCGCCGTCCTAGAGGCCCAGGAGCAGCACGCCGATATCCAGGCATCCATACGCTAGCTGTTCGTTATAAGTCAGCTGTTGTATGAATGCCTGGGCATCGGCGTATGGTCCTGGGCTTCTCAGACGGCCGAAACCACAGTTTTGAATCCTCGGTCTCGAATTGGCTCTGGATTGCTAGTTCGGGAGCATCGGATGGCGCTGGATGGGCCTGGTTGTGCCTGTCGCACTGCCACGGTCGGTTGAATAGCCGTGGGTGGTCTAATCTGCGGGTGTCGTGGGTTACGACACCCGCCCGATATGGACCACCCACGGCTATTCAACCGACCGTGGCAGTGGGACAGGCACAACCAGGCCCATTCAGCGCCCCTGATGCTGCCGAACTAGCAACCCAGAGCCAACTCGAGACCGACGGTCTCAAAACTGTGGTTTCGGCCGTCTGTGATGCCCAGGAGCAAGACGCCGATGCCCAGGCATTCATACAACAGCTGACTTATAAGAACAGCTGGCGTATGGATGCCTGGGCATCGGCGTCTTGCTCCTGGGCCTCGAGGACGGCCGAAACCACAGTTTTGAGACCCTCGGTCTCGAGTTGGCTCTGGGTTGCTAGTTCGACAGCATCGGGGGCGCTGAATGGGCCTGGTTGTACCTGTCCCACTGCTACGGTCGTAGTGAATAGCCGTGGGTGGTCCATATCGGGGCGGGTGTCGTGGGTTTCGGAGTTGGAGCGCAGATTGGGGACCCACGGCTATTCAACCGACCGTGGCAGTGCGACAGGCACAACCCGGCCCATCCAGCGCCAACGATGCTCCCGAACTAGCAACGCAGAGCCAACTCGAGACCGAGGGTCTCAAAACTGTGGTTTCCGCCGTCCTCGAGGCTCAGGAGCATGACGCCGATATCCAGGCATCCATACGCTAGCTGTTCGTTATTAGTCAGCTGTTGTATGAATGCCTGGGCATCGGCGTATGGTCCTGGGCTTCTCAGATGGCCGAAACCACCGTTTTGAGCCCCATGATCTCGGTTTGGCTCTGGGTTGCTAGTTCGAGAGCATCGGGGCGCCGGATGGGCCGGGTTGTGCCTTTCCCACTGCCACGGTCGGTTGAATAGCCGTGGGTCCCACCAATCTGCGCTCCAGGGACACCGAAACCCACGACAGTCGCCCCATATAGATCACACACGGCTATTCACCCCAACCGTGGCAGTGGGAAAGGCACAACCCGGCCCATCCAGCGCCCCGATGCTCTTGAACTAGCAACGCAGAGCCAAACCGAGACCATGGGGCTCAAAACGGTGGTTTCGGCCGTCTGGGCAGCCCAGGACCATACGCCGATGCCCAGGCATTCATACAACAGCTGACTAATAACGAACAGCTGGCGTATGGATGCCTGGAAACCGGCGTCTTGCTCCTGGGCCTCGAGGACGGCCGAAACCACAGTTTTGAGACCCTCGGTCTCGAGTTGGCTCTGCGTTGCTAGTTCGACAGCATCGGGGGCGCTGATGGGCCCGGTTGTACCTGTCCCACTGCTACGGTCGTAGTGAATAGCCGTGGGTGGTCCATATCGGGGCGGGTGTCGTGGGTTTCGTTGGAGCGCAGATTGGGGGACCCACGGCTATTCAACCGACCGTGGCAGTGCGACAGGCACAACCGGGCCCATCCAGCGCCCCCGATGCTCCCGAACTAGCTATCCAGAGCCAATTCGAGACAAAGGATTCAAAACGTGGTTTCGGCCGTCTGAGAAGCCCAGTACCATACGCCGATGCCCAGGCATTCATACGCCAGCTGACTTATAACGAACAGCTGGCGTATGGACGCCTGGATATCGGCGTGTTGCTCCTGGGCCTCGAGGACGGCGGAAACCACAGTTTTGAGACCCTTTGTCTCGAATTGGCTCTGCGTGGCTAGTTCGGGAGCATCGGGGCGCTGGATGGGCCCGGTTGTGCCTGTCGCACTGCCACGGTCGTAGTGAATAGCCGTGGGTGGTCCATATCGGGGCGGGTGTCGTGGGTTTTGTTGGAGCGCATATTGGGGACCCACGGCTATTCAACCGACCGTAGCAGTGGGACAGGCACAACCCGGCCCATCTCAGCGCCCCCGATGCTCTTGAACTAGTTACCCAGAGCCAAACCGAGACCATGGGGCACAAAACGGTGGTTTCGGCCATCTGAGAAGCCCAGGACCATACGCCGATGCCCAGGCATTCATACGCCAGCTGACTAATAACGAACAGCTAGCGTATGGATGCCTGAATATCGGCGTCTTGCTCCTGGGCCTCGAGGACGGCCGAAACCACAGTTTTGAGACCCTCGGTCTCGATTTGGCTCTGAGTTGCTAGTTCGACAGCATCGGGGGCGCTGAATGGGCCTGGTTGTGCCTGTCCCACTGCTACGGTCGTAGTGAATAGCCGTGGGTGGTCCATATCGGGGCGGGTGTCGTGGGTTTCGTTGGAGCGCAGATTGGGGACCCACGGCTATTCAACCGACCGTGGCAGTGCGACAGGCACAAACGGCCCATCCAGCGCCAACGATGCTCCCGAACTAGCCACGCAGAGCCAATTCGAGACAAAGGGTCTCAAAACGGTGGTTTCCGCCGTCCTCGAGGCCCAGGAGCAACACGCCGATATCCAGGCGTCCATACGCCAGCTGTTCGTTATTAGTCAGCTTGCGTATGAATGCCTGGGCATCGGCGTATGGTACTGGGCTTCTCTGACGGGCGAAACCACGTTTTGAATCCCTTTGTCTCGAATTGGCTCTGGATAGCTAGTTCAGGAGCATCTGGGCGCTGGATGGGCCCGGTTGTGCCTGTCGCACTGCCACGGTCGGTTGAATAGCCGTGGGTCCCCAATCTGCGCTCCAACGAAACCCACGACACCCGCGCCGATATGGACCACCCACGGCTATTCACTACGACCGTAGCAGTGGGACAGGTACAACCAGGCCCATCCAGCGCCCCGATGCTGCCGAACTAGCAACCCAGAGCCAACTCGAGACCGAGGGTCTCAAAACTGTGGTTTCGGCCGTCCTCCATGCCCAGGAGCAAGACTATCAGCGTCTTGCTCCTATATCCAGGCATCGATACGCTAGTTGTTCGTTATAAGTCAGCTGGTGTATGAATGCCTGGGCATCGGCGTATGGTCCTGGGCTTCTCAGATGACCGAAACCACCGTTTTCAGCCCGATGATCTCGAATTTGCTCTGGGTTGCAAGTTCGGCAGCATCGAGGGCGCTGAATGGGCCTGGTTGTACCTGTCCCACTGCTACGGTCGTAGTGAATAGCCGTGGGTGGTCCATATCAGGGCGGGTGTCGTGGGTTTCGTTGGAGCGCAGATTGGGAGGACCCACGGCTATTCAACCGACCGTGGCAGTGCGACAGGCACAAACAGGCCCATCCAGCGCCAACGATGCTCCCGAACTAGCCACGCAGAGCCAATTCGAGACAAAGGGTCTCAAAACTGTGGTTTCCGCCGTCCTCGAGGCCCAGGAGCAAGACGCCGGCCTCCAGGCATGCATACGCTAGCTGTTCGTTATTAGTCAGCTGTTGTATGAATGCATGGGCATCGGCGTATGGTTCTGGGCTTCTCAGACAGCCGAAACCACTGTTTTGAGCCCCATGGTCTCGGTTTGGCTTTGGGTTGCTAGTTCGAGAGCATCGGGGGCGCTGGATGGGCCGGGTTGTGCCGTTCCCACTGCCACGGTGGCGGTGAATAGCCGTGGGTGATCTATATAGTGCGAGTGTCATGGGTTTCGGTATCCCTGGAGCGCAGGTTGGTGGGACCCACGGCTATTCAACCGACCGTGGCAGTGGGAAAGGCACAATCCGGCCCATCCAGCGCCCCGATGCTCCCGAACTAGCAACCCAGAGCCAAACCGAGACCACGGGGCTCAAAACGGTGGTTTCGGCCATCTCAGAAGCCCAGGACCATACGCCGATGCCCAGGCATTCATACAACAGCTGACTAATAACGAACAGCTAGCGTATGGATGCCTGGATATCGGCGTGTTGCTCTTGGCCTCGAGGACGGCGGAAACCACAGTTTTGAGACCCTTTGTCTCGAATTGGCTCTGCGTGGCTAGTTCGGGAGCATCAATGGCGCTGGATGGGCCCGTTTGTGCGTGTCGCACTGCCACGGTCGGTTGAATAGCCGTGGGTCCACCCAATCTGCGCTCCAACGAAACCCACGACACCCGCCCCGATGTGGACAGGTACAACCAGGCCCATTCAGCGCCTTCGATTCTGCGGAACTAGCAACCCAGAGCCAATTCGAGACCAAGGGTCTGAAAACTGTGGTTTCCGCCGTCCTCGAGGCCCAGGAGCAACATGCCGATATCCAGGCATCCATACGCTAGCTGTTCGTAATTATTAAGCTGTTGTATGAATGCCTGGGCATCGGCGTATGGTCCTGGGCTTCTCAGATGGCCGAAACCACCGTTTTCAGCCCAATGGTCTCGGTTTGGCTTTGGGTTGCTAGTTCGAGAGCATCGGGGGTGCCAGATGGGACGGGTTGTGCCTGTACCACTGCCACGGTCGGTTGAATAGCCGTGGGTCCCACCAACCTGCGCTCCAGGGATACCGAAACCCACGACACTCGCCCCATAAAGATCACCCACGGCTATTCACCACCACTGTGGCAGTGGGAAAGGCACAACTAGGCCCATTCAGCGCCCCCGGTGCTCTCGAACTAGCAACCCAGAGCCAAACCGAGACCATGGGGCTCAAAACGGTGGTTTCGGCCGTCTGATAAGCCCAGAATCATACGCCGATGCCCAGTCATTCATACACCAGCTGACTAATAACGAACAGCAATCGTATGGACGCCTGGATATCGGCGTGTTGCTCCTGGGCCTCGAGGACGGCGGAAACCACAGTTTTGAGACCCTTTGTCTGGAATTGGCTCTGCGTGGCTATTTAGGTAGCATCGTTGCGCTGGATGGGCCTGGTTGTGCCTGTCGCACTGCCACGGTCGTAGTGAATAGCCGTGGGTGGTCCATATCGGGGCGGGTGTCGTGGGTTTTGTTGGAGCGCAGATTAGGGGGATAGGGGGATTAGGGGCTATTCAACCGACCGTGGCAGTGCGACAGGCACAAACGGGCCCATCCAGCACCAACAATGCTCCCGAACTAGCCACGCAGAGCCAATTCGAGACAAAGGGTCTCAAAACGGTGGTTTCCAACGTCCTCGAGGCCCAGGAGCAACACGCCGATATCCAGGCGTCCCAACGCTAGCTGTTCGTTATTAGTCAGCTGGTGTATGATTGCATGGGCATCGGCGTGTGGTTCTGGGCTTCTCAGACGGCCGAAACCACCGTTTTGTGCCCCATGGTCTGTGGGTTGCTAGTTCGGAGCATTGGGGGCGCTCGATGGGCCCAGTTGTGCCTGTTACACTGCCACGGTCGGTTGAATAGCCGTGAGTCCACCCAATCTGCGCTCCAACGAAACCCACGGCACCCGCCCCTATATGGACCACCCACGGCTATTCACTACGACCGTAGCGGTGGGACAGTTACAACCAGGCCCATTCAGCGCCCCCGATGCTGTCGAACTAGCAAATCAGAGCCATCTCGAAACCGAGGGTCTCAAAACTGTGATTTCGGCCGTCCTCGAGATCCAGGAGCAAGACGCCGGTCTCCAGGCATCCATACGCTAGCTGTTCGTTATTAGTCAGCTGTTGTATGAATGCCTGGGCATCGGCGTACGGCCCTGGGCTTCCCAGATGGCCGCAACCACCGTTTTGTGCCCCATGGTCTCGGTTTGGCTCTGGGTTGCTAGTTCGAGAGCACCGGGGCGCTGGATGCGCCTGGTTGCGCCTTTTCCACTGCCACGGTGGGGGTGAATAGCTATGGGTGATCTATATGGGGCGAGTGTCGTGAGTTTCGGAGTCCCTGGAGCGCAGATTGGTGGGACCTACGGCTATTCAACCGACCGTGGCAGTGGGAAAGGCACAACCCGGCCCATCTGGCGCCCCTGATGCTCTTGAACTATCAACCCAGAGGCAAACCGAGACCATGGGACACAAAACTGTGTTTTCGGCCACCTGTAAAGCCCAAGACCATACGCTGATGCCCAGGCATTCATACAACAGCTGACTAATAACGAACAGCTAGCATATGGATGCATGGAGCATCCACGCAGAGCCAATTCGAGACAAAGAGTCTCAAAACTGTGGTTTCCGCCGTCCTCGAGGCACAGGAGCAACACGCCGATATCCAGGCGTCCAAACGCTAGCTGTTCGTTATTAGTCAGCTGGTGTATGAATGACTGGGCATCGGCGTATTATTCTGGGCTTCTCAGACGGTCGAAACCACCGTTTTGAGCCCCATGGTCTCGGTTTGGCTCTGGGTTGCTAGTTCGGAGCATCGGGGGCGCTCGATGGGCCCGGTTGTGCCTGTTGCACTGCCACGGTCGGTTGAATAGCCGTGAGTCCACCCAATCTGCGCTCCAACGAAAACCACGACACCCGCCCCCATATGGACCACCCACGGCTCCTCACTACGACTGTGGCAGTGCGACAGGAACAACCGGGCCCGTCCAGCGCCAACGATGCTCCCGAAATAGTCACGCAGAACCAATTCGAGACAAAGGGTCTCAAAACTGTGGTTTCGGCCGTCCTCGAGGCCCAGGAGCAAGACGCCGGTCTCCAGGCATCCATACGCTAGCTGTTCGTTATTAGTCAGCTGTTGTATGAGTGCCTGGGAATCGGCGTATGGTCCTGGGCTTCCCAGATGGATGAAACCACCGTTTTGTGCCCCATGGTCTCGGTTTTGCTCTGGGTTGCTAGTTCGAGAGCTTCGGGGGCGCAAGATGGGCCGTGTTGTGCCTTTTCCACTGCCACCGTCGGTTGAATCCGCGCTCCAGGGACTCCGAAACCCACGACACTCGCCCCCATATGAATCACCCACGGCTATTCACCCCCACCGTGGCAGAGGGAAAGGCACAACCAGGCCCGTCCGGCGCCCCCGGTGCTCTCGAACTAGAAACCCAGAGCCAAACGGAGACCATGGGGCTCAAAACGATGGTTTCGGCCGTCTGAGGAGCCCAGGAGCATACACCGACGCCCAGGCATTCAAACACCAGCTAACTAATAACGAACAGCTAGTGTATGGATGCCTGGAGACCGGCGTCTTGCTCCTGGGCCTCGAGGACGGCCGAAACCACAGTTTTGAGAACCTCGGTCTCGAGTTAGCTCTGGTTTGCTAGTTCGACAGCATCGGAGGCGCTGAGTGGGCCTGGTTGTACCTGTCCCACCGCTACGGTCGTAGTGAATAGCCGTGGGTGGTCCATATCGGTGCGTTTGTCGTGGGCCCATTGAGCGCCTTCGATGCTGCCGAACTAGCAACCCAGAGCCAACTCGAGACCGAGGGTCTCAAAACTGTGGTTTCGGCCGTCCTCGAGGCCCAGGAGCAAGACGCCGGCCTCCAGGCATCCATACGCTAGCTGTTCGTTATTAGTCAGCTCTTGTATGAATGCCTGGGCGTCGGCGTATGTTCCTGGGCTTCCCAGATGGCTGAAACCACCGTTTTGTGCCCCATGGTCTCGGTTTGTCTTTGGGTTGCTAGTTCGAGAGCATCGGGGGCGCCAGATGGGCCGGGTTGTGCCTTTCCCACTGCCACGGTCGGTTGAATAGCCGTGGGTCCCAACAATCTGCGCTCCAGGGACTCCGAAACTGACGACACTCACCCCATATGAATCACCCACGGCTATTCACTCCCACCGTGGCAGTGCGACAGGCACTACCGGGCCCATCCAGCGCCAACGATGCTCCCGAACTGGCCACGCAGAGCCAATTCGAGACAAAGGGTCTCAAAACTGTGGTTTCGGCCGTCCTCGAGGCCTCGAGGGAACGATAGCTGTTCGTTATTAGTCAGCTGTTGTATGAGTGCCTGGGCATCGGCGTATGGTCCTGGGCTTCCCAGAGGGCTGAAACCACCGTTTTGTGCCCCATGGCCTCGGTTTGGCTCTGAGTTGCTAGTTCGAGAGCATTGGGGGGGTGTCGTGGGTTTCGTTGGAGCGCAGATTGGGGGACCCACGGCTATTCAGCCGACCGTGGCAAGGCGACAGGCACAAACGAGCCCATCCTGCGCCAACGATGCTCCCGAACTAGCCACGCAGAGCTAATTCGAGACAAAGGGTCTCAAAACTGTGGTTTCCGCCGTCCTCGAGGCCTAGGAGCAACACGCCAATATCCAGGCGTCCATACACTAGCTGTTCGTTATTAGTCAGCTGGCGTATGAATGCCTTGGCATCCGCATATTGTACTGGGCTTCTCAGACGGCCGAACGTTTTTGAATCCTTTTGTCTCGAATTGGCTCTGGATAGCTAGTTCGGAAGCATCAATGGCGCTGGATGGGCTCGGTTGTGCCTGCCGCACTGCCACGGTCAGTTGAATAGCCGTGGGTCCCCTCAATCTGCGCTCCAACAAAACCCACGACACCCGCACCGATATGGACCACCCACGGCTATTCACTACGACCGTAGCAGTGGGACAGGTACAAACAGGCCCATTCAGCGCCTCCGATGCTGTCGAACTAGCAAACCAGAGCCAACTTGAGACCGAGGTTCTCAAAACTGTGTTTTCGGCCTTCCTCGAGGCCCAGGAGCAAGACGCCGGTCTCCAGGCATCCATACGCTAGCTGTTCGTTATTAGTCAGCTGGTGTATGAATGCCTGGGCATCGGCGTATGTTCCTGGGCTTCACAGATGGCCGAAACCACCGTTTTGTGTCCCATGGTCTCGGTTTGGCTCTAGGTTGACAGTTCAAGAGCATCGGGGGAGCCTGATGGGCCAGGTTGTGCCTTTCCCACTGCCACGGTTGGTTGAATAGCCGTGGGTGCCACCAATCTGTGCTCCAGGGACTCCGAAACTCATGACACTCACCCCATATAGGACACCCACGGCTTTTCACCCCCACCGTGACAGTGGGAAAGGCACAACCAGGCCCATCCACCGCCCTCGGTGCTCTCGAACTAGCAACCCAGAGCCAAACTGAGACCATGGGGCACAAAACGGTGGTTGCGGCCATCTGGGAAGCCCAGGACAATACGCCGATGCCCAGGCATTCATACAACAGTTGACTAATAACGAACAGCTAGCGTATGGATGCCTGGAGACCGGCGTCTTGCTCCTGGCGCTCGAGGACGGCGGAAACCACACTTTTGAGACCCTTTGTCTCGAATTGGCTCTGCGTGGCTAGTTCGGGAGCATCGTTGGCGCTGGATGGGCCCGTTTGTGCCTGTCGCACTGCCACGGTCGGTTGAATAGCCGTGGGTCCCCCCAATTCTGCGCTCCACAAAACCCACGACACCCGCCCCGATATGGACCGCCCACGGCTATTCACCACGACCGTGGCAGTGGGAAAGGCACAACCCGGCCCATCTGGCGCCCCCGATGCTCTTGAACTATCAACCCAGAGCCAAACCGAGACCATGGGACACAAAACGGTGTTTTCGGCCACCTGTGAAGCCCAGGACCATACGCTGATGCCCAGGCATTCATACAACAGCTGACTAATAACGAACAGCTAGCGTATGGATGCCTGGATATCGGCGTGTTGCTCCTGGGCCTCGAGGACGGCGGAAACCACACTTTTGAGACCCTTTGTCTCGAATTGGCTCTGCGTGGCTATTTCGGGAGCATCGTTGGCGCTGGATGGGCGCGTTTCTGCCTGTCGCACTGCCACGGTCATTTGAAGAGCCGTGGGTCCTCCCAATCTGCGCTCCAACGAAACCCACGACACCCGCCCCGATATGGACCACCCACGGCTATTCACTACGACCGTAGCAGTGGGACAGGTACAACCAGGCCCATTCAGCGCCCTCGATGCTGCCGAACTTGCAACCCAGAGCAAATTCGAGATCATCGGGCTGAAAACGGTGGTTTCGGTCATCTGAGAAGCCCAGGACCATACGCCGATGCCCAGGCATTCATACAACAGCTGACTAATAACGGACAGCTAGCGTATGGACGCCTAGATATCGGCGTGTTGCTCCTGGGCCTCGAAGACGGCGGAAACCACAGTTTTGAGACCCTTTGTCTCGAATTGTCTCTGCGTGGCTAGTTCGGGAGCATCATTGCGCTGGATGGGCCCGGTTTTGCCTGTCGCACTGCCACGTTCGTAGTGAATAGCCGTGGGTGGTCCATATCGGGGCGGGTGTCGTGGGTTTCGTTGGAGCGCAGATTGGGGGGACCCACGGCTATTCAACCGACCGTGGCATTGCGACAGTCACAAACGGGCCCATCCAGCGCCAACAATGTTCCAGAACTAGCCACGCAGAGCCAATTCGAGACAAAGGGCCTTAAAACTGTGGTTTCCGCCGTCCTCGAGGCCCAGGAGCAAGACGCCGGTCTCCAGGCATGCATACGCTAGCTGTTCGTTATAAGTCAGCAGTTGTATGAATGCCTGGGCATCGGCGTATGGTCCTGGGCTTCCCAGATGGCCGCAACCACCTTTTTGTACCCCATGGTCTCGGTTTGGCTCTGGGTTGCTAGTTCGAGAGCACCGGGGGCGCTGGATGGGCCTGGTTGTGCCTTTCCCACTGCCACGGTCGGTTGAATAGCCATGGGTCCCACCAATCTGCGCTCTAGGGACTCCGAAACTCACGACACTCGCCCCATATAGATCACCAACGGCTATTCAACCCCACCGTGGCAGTGGGAAAGGCGCAACCAGGCCCATCCAGCGCCCCGGTGCTTTCGAACTAGCAACCCAGAGCCAAACCGAGACCATGGGGCTCAAAACGGTGGTTTCGGCCGTCTGAGAAGCCCAGGACCATACACTGATGCCCAGGCATTCATACACCAGCTGACGTATAACGAACAACTAGCGTATCGATGCCTGGATATAGGAGCAAGACGCTGATAGTCTTGCTCCTGGGCATGGAGGACGGCCGAAACCACAGTTTCGAGACCCTCGGTCTCGAGTTGGCTCTGGGTTGCTAGTTCGGCAGCGTCGGGGGCGCTGGATGGGCCTGGTTGTACCTGTCCCACTGCTACGGTCGTAGTGAATAGCCGTGGGTGGTCCATATCGGCGCGGGTGTCGTGGGTTTCGTTGGAGCGTAGATTGGGGGGACCCACGGCTATTCAACCGACCGTTGCAGTGCGACAGGCACAACCGGGCCCATCCAGCGCCCCGATGCTACTGAACTAGCTATCCAGAGTCAATTCGAGACAAAGAGATTCAAAAACGTGGTTTCGCCCGTCAGAGAAGCCCAGTACCATACGCCGATGCCCAGGCATACATACGCAAGCTGACTAATAACGAACAGCTAGCGTATGGACGCCTGGATATCGGCGTGTTACTCTTGGGTCTCGAGGACGGCGGAAACCACCGTTTTGAGACCCTTTGTCTCGAATTGGCTCTGCGTGGCTAGTTCGGTAGCATCGTTGGGACCGTTTGTGCCTGTCGCACTGCCACGGTCGATTGAATAGCCGTAAGTCCCCCCAATCTGCTCTTCAACGAAACCCACGACACCCGCCCCGATATGGACCACCCACGGCTATTCACTACGACCGTGGCAGTGCGACAGGCACAACCGGGTCCATCCAGCGCCAACGATGCTCCCGAAATAGCTACGCAGAGCCAATTCGAGGCAAAGGGTCTCAAAACTGTGGTTTCCGCCGTCCTCGAGGCCAGGAGCAACACGCCGATATCCAGGCTAATCGTTGTTAGTCAGCTGGCGTATATGAATGCCTGGACATCGGCGTATGGTACTGGGCTTCTCAGACGGCCGAAACCAAGTTTCTGAATCCTTTTGTCCCGAATTGGCTCTGGATAACTAGTTCAGGAGCATCGGGGGCGCTCGATGGGCTCGCTTGTGCCTGTCGCACTGCCACGGTCGGTTGAATAGCCGTGGGTCTCCCCCAATCTGCGCTCCAACGTAACCCACGTCACCCGCCCCGATATGGACCACCCACGGCTGTTCACTACGACCGTAGCAGTGGGACAGGTACAACCAGTCCCATTCAGCGCCCCCGATGCTGCCGAACTAGCAACGCAGAGCCAACTCGAGACAGAGGGTCTCAGAACTGTGGTTTCGGCCGTCCTCGAGGCCCAGGAGCAAGACGCCGGTCTCCAGGCATCCATACGCTAGCTGTTCGTTATTAGTCAGCTGGTGTATGAATGCCTGGGCGTCGGTGTATGGTCCTGGGCTCCTCAGACGGCCGGAACCACCATTTTGAGCCCCATGGTCTCGTTTTGGCTCTGGGCTGCAAGCTCAAGAGCTGCGGGGGCGCTGGATGGGCCGGGTTGTGCCTTTCCCTCTGCCACGGTGGGTGTGAATAGCCGTGGGTGATTCATATGGGGGCGATTGTCGTGGGTTTGGTAGTCCCTGGTGCGCAGATTGGTGGGACCCACTGCTAATAAACCGACTGTGGCAGTGGGAAAGGCACAACCCGGCCCATCTGGCGCCCCCGATGCTCCCGAACTAGCAACCCAGAGCCAAACCGAGACCATGGGGCACAAAACGGTGGTTTCGGCCATCTGGGAGGCCCAGGACCATACGCCGATGCCCAGGCATTCATACATCAGCTGACTAATTACGAACAGCTAGCGTATGGATGCCTTGAGACCGGCGTCTTGCTCCTGGGCCTCGAGGACGGACGAAACCATAGTTTTGAGACCCTCGGTCTCGAGTTGGCTCTGGGTTGCTAGTTCCGCAGAACCGAAGGCGCTGAATGGGCCTGGTTGTACCTGTCCCACTGCTACGGTCGTAGTGAATAGCCGTGGGTGGTCCATATCGGGGCGGGTGTCGTGGGTTTCGTTGGAGCGCAGATTGGGGGAGACCCACGGCTATTCAACCGACCGTGGCAGTGCGACAGGCACAAGCGAGCCCATCCAGCGCCCCCGATGCTCCCGAACTAGCAACCCAGAGCCAAACCGAGACCATGGGGCACAAAACGGTGGTTTCGGCCATCTGGGAGGCCCAGGACCATTCGCCGATGCCCAGGCATTCATACATCAGCTGACTAATTACGAACAGCTAGCGTATGGATGCCTTGAGACCGGCGTCTTGCTCCTGGGCCTCGAGGACGGACGAAACCATAGTTTTGAGACCCTCGATCTCGAGTTGGCTCTGGGTTGCTAGTTCCGCAGAATCGAAGGCGCTGAATGGGCCTGGTTGTGCCTGTCGCACTGCCACGGTCGTAGTGAATAGCCGTGGGTGGTCCATATCGGGGCGGGTGTCGTGGGTTTCGTTGAAGAGCAGATTGGGGACTGACGGCTA
>JAIFOV010000263.1:0-28964 GCA_020654155.1 Novius pumilus
GCGCCTCTACCCCCGTGAAGACGAAGTTGGTCTGACATCCAGGATTGTCGACATGCTGCGACCCGAAATTATGGGTTTCGTTCGCCTACAGAAGCCATCATCAATAGACGAATTGATAAACATGGCTCAAGAGGTGGAAATTTCGACTAAAGTCCTACGGAAGACTGGACCATCCGCATCTGCCTCCAAACGGGACAACAAACCTATGACCATGTTACCGAACGAACCCCGTCAGCCACCGAGGTGCCGTTTCTGCCCAGAACGCCATTGGCACAAGGACTGCCCAACCCTCATGACCCGGCCGGAAAACTAAGAGACGGCCGGCTACCCGACGAGCTCCAGCAAAACCGTGCACAACCACGGAATCGCCTTCGACGGGGCAGCTCGACGGCGTCAACGTCAATACCCACGCCGAAGATATCCGCAAGACCCGGCTGCACCTATCGAATTCCAACCGGGGCAAATGGTGATGGTTCGTCATCACAACGCATTACCACTACAGCCGCGCTACGTCGCACAGTGTTGCGGACCTGGAAAATCCCATAATACGGAAATTTTTGCTAATCCCAAAATTCTCATTATTGATTCCTGACACATTGTAGATGAGTTACTCAACTTGTTTCTACAAACAACATAATTTTCAGCGTAGAAAAGTCATTTTGCCCCATTTTTCGGTTATAACATGCTACTTCGTTTTTGAGTGTACTCTCGTCAATTTTCAAATTGGAAATGATAAGACTACCAAATTCGTTCTGAATATAATAAATACACTTTTTAGGATTTTATTGAAAAATATCAATCCGGAAGCGAGATGTACCTCGTTAATGGAGATATTCGAGTGAAAACCGAATGTTTTTCATATTAGATTGACCGCCAATCAAATGCTCCGACCCCCTCCGGTCTGAAACTGATTTTCCTTCATAGCTTACCCTTAGAACAAGCCCCCTTTCAAAATTTAGTTCCCCCCGATACCCCCCCTGAGGAGTTATTAATTAAAACGTATAGTTAGTTGAATTTGTGGCGGATGCAGATTTGTGGGGTAGACGCAACGTTTTCTATATTGCCCAACACATGTGCAGTACTCTGTGTAACTTAATTTATGGATATGAACAGATAACATACACTGATCGATTTTCATTGACGTTGCGTCTACCTATCATCTGCGATTTAGCTCAAAATATTCCTGCCTCCCATAATAGAAACCGAAATATTGCGGCATCGTTTGAGCGGCTTGATTTTCGTATTGGATTACCATGTCCAAGTCATAACAACGTTGCGGCTTCTGCACCAAGTCTGCACCAGCCATAAGGCAACAAGATGTTTATCGTCACTTAGATTTCAAACGAATTCAAACAAATGAGAAGGATGTCATTTAGATGTGAGTTAGCAATCGTAATGACAATGTCAGAGGCGAACATGGCCATCGTGATTCCGTATGAAGTGGTGTGTGATGAACTTTTTAAAAAAGAATCGAATTTGAACTCGCGGATATCTGCGTTATACCCGGAGATCAGTTGTGATCGTGTTGCCATCATTGTTGCGGAGCTGAAGAGGCGAATGATTCCTCACTTCCGAGAGAAACTGAAGAAAGCCAACTTCGACAAAGAACGATTTTTTCGTCGATATTCTGATTGGTTGAAAGGACTTTCAGGTAAATTTGTCAAAAATCGTATCAGAAGGCCAGAGTGGATCATCACATAACTATGACGGACCCACTCCTCCACGAGGACGACCTACAAAAAATTTCGAGGACTGCAGTTACAAAGCCAGACGCTATAAAATTCAGAAGCTCAAGGATTCTTTCCATCAAGAACTAATCGATGAAGCCTCTTCGTACAGTTCTTGCCGCTGTGAAAATAAGCCAGGCTTTGACGCAGAAAGTGCATTGGCACTAATAGTCCAAACAAGACTCACTGTCGCCGACTATGAAACCATCCGTAAGGATTCAATATTTTTCCGAGTTATCGTATAATCTTGGAAGCAAAGAAGAAATGCTACCCTGATAATATTATGATCACCGAAACATCAGCAGAGGTGAAACTGCAAGATATGCTTGACCATACGACAAAACGGATCCTCGAAACTCAACCGGAAGAGAATTTGAAAAATGGAATCCCAAAGTCTCACCCTTCATTGAAATGGGGATGTGATGGGGCGTCAGGACAGTCTGAATTCATGCAGAAATTTTCCGACAGTAGTGCACAATCATTGACTCCCACTTATTTATGACATCCATCCTTCCTCTTCAAATCGTACATCAAATCAGTGAAGTAACTACAGAAATCTGGAAGAATAACAGCCCATCTTCCACCCGGTATTGTCGACCAATTAAGTTCTAGTATAGAAAAGAAACACCTGAACTCATCCTTGAAGAGAAATCTCGCATTGATGATCAAATAAACAGCTCAGGTAAATTGTTGTCTTTCAATTTGCTATACATACAAAAATTTTAAATGATTATCTGTTAAGTTTAACTGATTCAATCATTTTCCACAGGTAGTTACAAATACGACTTCTTCTTCTAACTGCGTAATTTGTGGAGCAACACCTTCACAAATGAACAAATTGACGAAATCAGTGCTTTATCGCATAATGATGCAGCTCTTAAGCTCGGTATGTTTCCATTGCATGCTAGAATCAAGTTCATGGAATATGTACTACACCTAAGTTACAACCTAGATTTCAAACAATGGAGAACTACTAAAAGTACCCGAGAAATAAAAGAAACCGCAAAGAAAAGAATTCAAGATGAATTTTATGATAAAATCGGGATCAAGGTAGATGTGGTAAAGCAAGGGGCAGGAACCACAAATGACGGCAATGTTTCACGGAGATTTTTGGAAGATCCGTCTCTAACAGCTGAAATTACCAAACTGAACAAGACCTTCATTACACGATTGGCGACCATTCTACAGGTAATTTGCAGCTCCAGGCTAATTAATTCCGATAAATTTGGTAAATATGCCCATGAGACTGCTGCTCTGGCTGTTTCTTTATACCCTTGGTATTATATCCCGGCATCAGTCCATAAGATTTTAATGCACGGGAAAGAAATAATTGATATGGCAGTTTTTCCAATGGGCACTCTCTCTCAGGAAGCTCAAGAGCACCGAAATAAAGACTAAAAATATTACCGTCTGTACAATTCACGAAAATTTTCGCGTGTCGCAACAAATGAAGACATTTTTCACCATTTGCTCCTATCGTCTGATCCAAAATTTCCTTTAGGCCGCAGCCTAAAAAAAAGTACTCTTGTTCAGTGAGGAAGCAATGGACTTGCTTTTATAATTGATCTTTCCTGAATGTGAAACATATCTTATTTATTAGATTTTTGAGTGGTGGTTTTGAGTGGTGGCAAATAACGCAATACCTGATAATAATAATGTAATAATTAGTAATGTAGTAATAATGTGAATAGTAATACATAACTTCTGAGGAAAGAATACAATTATTTTACTTTCTTGAACTCATTTTCCTTTGCTCATTTTTTGGTCTCGTTTAACGTTGCGTCGCACAGTGGTCCAGCCGCGGCAAAAACCGCCAAAATTCAAAGTCGCGTTCTGACAAATTTTATTCTCTTTCTTGTGAGAGAAATGAATATAGAAAGGGATGGTAAAACGTAAATTTATCGTAAATTTTTTTTTTTGTACGCGGAAATCGAAAGAACGGCCTCAACATATCGTTTGGCTGCTGTTTTACTTTTATTGCAATAGTGTTCTATTATAAATAAGCCTTGTAATTTTGCATGGACTTGAGGTAAAACCGTTCAAATATTTGATATCTAAGATGGAATTGTACACACATGTATATTTCGTCGAATCATTAAATTTTCGATATATTTTTTCGCTACTTCTATTGCTTTTTTCAAAAGCTCCGCTAAGCTCCGCCTATAAACCCGTTTTCTGTAGCTCGTTTAGGTACAGTTTGGTTACTTCTAAAAATTCATAACATCCTTCAAACCTGCTAGCCACTTTTAACATCATTTAAGACTGAAACATATGACTGCTGCCTAATTTTCAAACCTTTGATTCAGTATTAATGACGTCATGAAGATAATCATGAATCCCAAGTATAACGTCATCACGACTTCTGATGCACTGATGTTTATAATAAGGATTATTTAATATCTATGGTTTTAAAAATATCTGTCAATTTTCTTTTCGTGTTTGATGCTCTCGAACAGTTATTTGCGAGTTCTGTAAAAATGATATTCGAAATTTCGTACGCTTCTTTGTGTGCCGAATTACTGGGTGGAGTTGGGATAGATGAATTCCTAAAAAGGTGTTACGGTGACCTCGGTGAGGAGATCCCTAGAAAGATCGAGATAGACATTAGAAAACGTTTTTTGCCTCATTTCTACGGAAAATTTAAATCTGTTCGTCAAAGTCGAGAAAACTTTTTTAAAAAATTCGGCGAGTCCGGAACCGGTTGGCTGAAGAAGAAATTTACCATTAGTTTGGCCGATAGTGAAGCGATGCCTTCGTCCTCATCCAACTGTAGAGGTGGGAGACCTGCCAAAGATTTCATCAATTGAATGAAAGAGGGAAAAGACAAGAAATTCGAGATCTGCGTGATTCCTTTTCACAGCCGCTATTAGACGCTGCTGCTTCAAATTCGAGGCCGAATTTTTCAGGTTTTGATCGTGAACAAGCTTTGGTTTTATTTGTTTCCTTGAAACTTTCAAAGTTTCAATACCAAGTCTTGCGAGACGCCTGTAAAAAAATTGGACATGATATTTTCCCGGCGTATTATCATATGTTGGCTGCCAAGAAAACCTGCTACCCTGAAGGGGTGAAAGTATACGAGACAGGAGCGGAAGTCCCTCTTCAGAGTCTACTTGACCATACATCCAAAAGAATTCTTGAAACTTTTGATGAAGAGCGGAGAGAGAAAGTTGGAAACCGAGAATGGATTTTGTATTCCAAATGGGGCCTTGATGGAGCATCGGGCCAGAGCAATTACATGCAAAAGTTCTCGCATGATTTCCAACACATCTCGGATTCGACGCTTTTCACGACCTCAATCGTTCCAATAAAAATTGTTCTCGCTGGTGACGAAAACTTCATGGTGTGGAATAACCCTCGCCCATCATCTACCACATACTGTAGACCATTATTCAAAACGAATTCAGGAAGCGAACTGGATTGCTTATTGATTTCGTTAAACAAAGTGCAGGTACATCGAACATGGAAAATACATCAAGGACATTCTTCGAAGACACCGCGCTTGCTGCTGAAATTACCGGAATCGACGAGAATCTAATTCATTGACTAGGAATATTATTACAAGTCATTTGCTGTAGTGAAGTTGTTAGCTCGTCAAAATTTGATTCTTACGCTGCAGATACGGCGAAATTGGCTGTGGAAAGATATCCCTGGTACTATTTGCCTCCAAGCGTACATAAATTGTTAATGCACGGAGCTGCAATAATTGAGCGGGCATCATTACCGATTGGACTTCTGTCGGAAGAAGCACAAGAGAGTCGAAACAAAGATTATAAAAATTACAGGTACGTTATATGTCTGTATATGTCTGCTCATGATATTTTTCAACCAGAATGAAGTGATTAAGTGACGTTAGGGTTTTTTCAATTTTAAAAAATATATATGGTTTGACTTTCATTTCGGCCAGTTTTTGTTACATTTTTGATTTCATTTTGATTTAGTTAAGGAATTTTATTATTAACCTTAACTTGGAACATTCAAAAAATTAATTCAAATGTTTGTAGCAGTGACATCAAAATGTCACAAACGAACTTTTTTTTTCTCCGCAGTAACGAATATAGTCCATATGGTTATGATAGGTGAAATTGGATGTTTTCATAAATTTTCTCATTTCTGAGGTGAAGGCGTCGGGCGGTTTTGAATTTGCTGGTCGCGCCATCTATGTATCAGTGTCGCGGAAGGTAGAATTCTGTAGCGCGTCCGTAATTCGACGAGGACGTATCGTCGCTTCTCACGTTACTATTGGCACGATATTCCCGCGCGTAAGAGAGGTGTTCTGGTCGCTCCGCTGAAATTAAAAAAGTTGCTATTCAAACATTTTTCACCCGAAGGGCACCGCCCTTTCGTCGTTCGTTTTTTATACAGTCCATTGCCTTTGTAAACATTCTTACTCCCTCGGTGACATGTGTTCGTTAAATAATAAACGGGTTAAATCGAAAGTTCAGTGTGCCTAGCTCCAAGAATCCGACATGCCCGTCCATTAGCTTTTAAGTAAAATGAAATTTCAATTATATCACAAGAAATTAGGGTAACTTTCATTCTGCCTTCTTCTTCTCACGACTAATTGAACAAACAAGAAAGTATTTGAGAAGCATCATAAAGTTGATTAAAAGTTATATTTTAGATGAAGTGTTTGATCATCTGTTAAACTGAATTTGTAGCATGTTATTTTTATTTCATAATAAATAAGTTCCCTGAAAATGTCAGCCTAACTAATCGTGTTTTTTTTACAACCGGATTGGTAGAATATCGTCGGAATTTTTATCGCGACCGATGGCATAGGGAAGCGACGTCCGGGGATTTCTCTTCGAGAACATTCGATACTTTTGAAAACTGGTATGGTTGGCCAAAGCGGGTTTCAGTTAGAGTCACGTGGGTAGTGTCGGGGGAAACGATATAAAAGAAAATGAGGAAGTGGGGTCCTGGCTTCTTGGTTGTTGAAGATCCAATGCGAAGAAGAGATTGCTTTGATCATTAGACGACGTGGTTGTTGGCGGCCAATTTGGTTTTTCATTGGGTTGGAGCGAAAAACCGGCGATAGAACGAAAGTAAGTTAAATTTTTGTGTGTCAAGACACTACCTGAATTGTCCGTCCGTTACCCGCGATTGTTGTTGTGATTGCGGGAACTGAATATAAGTGTGATTTGGACCTGTAACAGCTTTCATTTTCATACGCGAGAATCGTTCCGTGAGGGGAATCGGATTAAACCCCCCTTTCGCTTGAAACACTCTTTACGATCGTTAATAGCTTAGATCGAATCGAACCCTTCTCCACTGAGCGTATCCGGGTACTTCGATTTGTATTGTGCGTAGTATCGCGGCAAAACGGAACTTTGACAGGCCGAGCCCGTCGGGGAGAAAACCTCGCGTAAAAAAATCTGGCGCCCGAGGGTATTTGTGTGCGAAAATATTAGCGCCCCCGCGAACGATCGTTACAGTGTTGGAACCGATTTCATTTTTCCGTCTTTATATGAATCTTACAGAAGTCGGTATGAATCGATCACATCACAAGTCAAAACTCTATCCTTAAACATCGACAATAAAAGAGCTCAAAGTTTTTTTCATTAGACGATGAAGTGGTTCCAAATAATTTCTAGAACCGTAAATTATCAAACACTACGATTTAAAACACCTTCTTTTTTTTGTTCAAAAAAAGGTGCTTTGGTTGCTAGACCAATCGAGCTCAAGTTTCTTCCAAAATGTTTGTCTTTTCAATAGCTACAAAAAATTCTTCACCACTCTTCTGTTAGACTTTTAGTTTAGAAGTTACCGGCCGATATACAAGACCGACCGCCTTCATTCTCCACTTTCTCGACTTTAAGTTCTTGATCAGCTCAGCACCTAGAACGCTGTGGATTTTTTTATTGACATTCCCTTGATATATCGCGAAATTTTTTTACACCACTGGCAGGTAAACGCTGTGGGATTGTAATATTTCAATATGCCTCATTCACATGGATACAATGAATCTTTATATTACATTTGTGTGCTGACTTTCGAACTAGAAGAAACGAAATGCGTGTACGATCGGAACATTGGCATTTACTTTTGCAATTTGCCGAAAAACATCGGGAAATACTAACTAATAAGTTTAATGGGCCGGAGGGAAAAACGAAATGGAATATGTTATGGCAAACCCTAACTGACAATTTGAATGGATTGGGATTTGGACAAAAACGAAATGTGAATGGAGGAAGGTCAGTTATGTGATATTTGAATTTCGATTGAAATTATGTTTCCGAAACTTTATAGACACTTAGCGATTGGAAAAGTAAAACCAAAATCAAGGCCGCCTGTTGAGAATTCATAACTAAATATGGCAACATGACTCGACTCGCCCGCGGCAACGTCGCGGGAGAGGAGCGACGTGTCAGTTGGTAAGAAACGAGCAGCAGATATAGATAAGTAAAAGCTAAGTTTTGTTAACGTTGGTTAAAACAGTGTGAGTTTAATAAAGCGTTTACTAGATAAAACTGTGTGATTGCCAATTGGCCGCAGTATTAGTTCGACATTAGTTTTCGTCTCTGATATTACAAGGACTAAACACCGTTTTCTGGGTCTTCATAATCGGTACTAGTATCGATAAATTAAACACCGCCAAAATTCGTCAAAGTTTACAGGGCACAGGAGGAGGCCCTGCAAATTGTGTCCTCTATCCGAAATAGAGAAAAGACTGTTAGGTATTATAGGAAACAAAGCGGTGGAGGGGGACGATGTTGCTGAGATGGGTTTTGGCCAAGTGAGTTCCAACTCTTGTTTTAGGAAATGTTATTTAATTGCTTAACTAATTACCAAATATGGATGTTCCTAATGTTCATCATAACTCATTCAGTCAAATATATAACATTTATCAATAATTCCTTATTTCGTTTTTTATAAATATAAAAATCTATTAACGTAAATCAAAAAAACATACATTAGGAAATAATGCTCTATTATATTACAGGTTACTGGGAATATAGAGGCAGTGAACGTGGATGTCGATGCAACGATTGCTCCGCAGAGTTCTCCATGGACGTCTATATCTACTAACCCCATAGGTAAAAAAAAGGAAATTGGGTGCCAAGATGGCAACACCAAAAAAAAAAACATTTCAGACGTCTGAAGAATTGCTCCAAGTCAATAAACGCTCACTCTAACTGTTGGAACAATCCGCTGAAAGTACGGTCAGAATTGCAAATTCTTTAGAAATGTAAGAGTGGGCTGAGTACGTCACGAACTGGCGATTGCCCGGAGGGGAGTGCAGAGGGTGGCGCGGCACAAGCTCGTAGTAGTTGGAAGAGAGACACGGTGAAAGACATATCGTAATTGTGACAAACAAATTGAATAAAGTGTTGAAACGGATGAGTTTAATTTACAAAGGGCCACCCTCACAGAAATTATAGCTAATAAAATGTGAAACTTACGTCAATTTATTCACAATACCTAATGAGAAAATTATTTGTTTTTGCATTCAGGGGCCATCCAAAAATTACGTCACGCAGCTTTCGACGATTTTCAACCCCCTCCCCCAATGTAACACAGCGTAACGTTTTCGGAGACCCCACACACACGTAACGTAATAGCAAATACATTTTTGTGAATGTGTACTCTAAATGGGATCCTTTGGCCCTCATACTATCTCGCGCCGGTCGAACGTACCTTAATAAATTACAAAAACTGATATCACAAAAAATATATAAAAAAGATGTTCGATACAGAAAAACAACGGAAAAGTTTGCCAGATTGGGAGAATTCCTGTCTGTTACGTAAATAGAACTAGTTCAATTATTAAAAGATAATTCCGCTAAAACTCCTCTTCCTGTTAAACTCCCTCATGCCAAAATGCACTTATACCGGCGGTCCCGTATAACAAACGACCGAGGGCACCTTTTCTAAACGGCCACGCTTGCTAAAAATATTCCTTCATTTTTTACCTTCTATTTTTTACGCGAGTGGGCGTGGCCGAAGCTCGAGGCACCCGAACAATAGGCGCTATTGTTAAAAAACGGACCTACAGGTATAAAGCGGGGTGCGATCCGAAAGAAATTACCCATACGACAACTAGGTGGACTGCGTTCGCTGGTCAGGTCAACAGATCACTGCCGCCACTTGGACGGATTCACGAAACCGCAGATATAGATAGAGCTGTCTCGGATTTTTAAGCATCTATCCTGTCATCGATAGAAAGATGCACAAAAACTGTCACAGCTCCATCCCAACCCAATCGACCACCAGAAAATGTGATTGACATGATCAGGGAACGCAATCAAGCCCGAAGACGGTACCGACGAAACTGGAACCCGCAAGATCGACTCGAGTATCAACAATTTGCAAGGGCGGTGAAAACTGCACTTCGCGACCACCACAACGCGAAATGGGAGGCCAAGATCGAATCACTTGAGGATGACGACATCGCTCTTTGGAGGATGTCAAAAATCCTTAGGAACAAGTTCGTTCAGATGCCACCCATCCATGGGGAGGCCGGGCTGGTTTTCAATGATGAAGACAAAGCCGAAACCTTCGCGGATCACTTCGAAAGACAATTCTCCATCAACTACGCCAACGCCGATCTCGACCACGTCGAAGCAATCGAAGATGGTGTAGAAGAAGCGTTGTTAGAAGAAGATGATGATGCGATCCCCATGCGACACCAAGTGAAGTACTCGAGGAAATCAAACGGGTAAAAGTTCGAAAGGCGCCAGGAAGAGATGCCATCCCAAACAAGGCTCTCAAACTCCTGCCACCTAACGCGGTGGGGCAACTCACAAAGAAAGAAGTACGCCCTCGCCAATTTACTTTTTTTTTCTCTTCACCAGTTATCCCGCACGATTCCGTGCGTTGCCAGAGCGAAGTCCTCAACCGGGGGATAACAGTTGGGCGTGCCCAAACGTGGGGCTGAAAATCTCCGAGAAGGACGTGAGGCCATGTCCTCGAACTACATGACCAGCCGAGGCAACAAACCGACGAGAAAACATTTCTGGGACTGGACAACACCCAGTGGCGCCCAACAGCAACTCAACACTCCTAGCCATGGTCAACACAAGATCCATGGACACCCCGAAGACAACCAGCGCTGATGCCTCGAACGCCGAGACCATCGTTACAGCCACCGTCAATCCGGCCACTGTCAACTCGGTCACCGTCGAGGCCCAGGCAACCCACAGCGGGTCGACCGCGGTAACCATAGAGCAACTGGCTCAACTGTTTTCAAGACTGTTCCTGAAGGAGACCGTCCCAAGGCCGACCTTCGATGGACAAGACGCCTCCTGCCCTCATGACTTCCTGAGGCAATTCCATCGCTACGCCGATGAACGGAACAGCCAGACACAAGACGCGCAGAGGGATCTCCTACTCGCCTGCCTCACTGGCGAGGCGAAAAAGAAGCTGGCAGCTTACCAAACAGCTAGCTTCAGCGTCGAGCAGCTAGAGGAGGAACTGATCCACCTTTTCGGCACCCCCCGAGTAATTTGAGAGCTGAGACGACGATTCGACCAGGACCGACAAGGCGCGATGGAATACGTGGTGCCGTCTATCTTGAGGAAGCAAACGGTTGGAAGGCGACTCTTCCCAGACGAACCGGAAGAAGAAATGGTCGAGAGGATCCTCGATTTACTACGGCCGCAGATTTCGGGCATAATGGGTGCACTCCGTCCAAAAACGTTCCGCGACCTTGTCTCCCTGGGAAGGATCGTCGAAACATCGGTTGCGGCAATGACGAACAACGCCCCGTACCAAACTCCAGCAGCACGGAGAGCGACCGACAATGGGGAGAGACGATACAACCTACCCAGCACGCCGTGCCACAATTGTGGCGATATGTATTGAAGAAAAACTGTCTCGTTCCCACTACCAGGCCGTCGAAAAACTAAAGAGCGGCCGGTGCCATCACCCACACCGGCCGCACACCAGTTCGGGGGAAACAGCAGAAGCTAACGTCACCATCACTAAAGGTCCGTGTGGGAAACGGGCGTGTCCCTGCGCTCATCGACACAGGTTCCCAGATCAACATAATTAGCGAGGAGTCCGTGCCAGAAAACGCCCAAATCCTGCCACGGCCAGAGGGACAACTACCCCTGACCCAACAAGCGCAGTTCATGGTCCAAGTCGAAGACTATAACGCGGAAATTGTCGCAGAAGTGGTTCAAGGAACTGCGGTCCCCCTCATTCGTGGAATGCCCTGGTTGCAGATGGAGAAAGCGATCGTCGACATCGCCCGCAAGTGTCTCCACGTCGGTACGACTACGCGCCACCTCCTCTACTGGGCACCTCCACCAAAGAGCCTTCCATCCGAGCTACCCATTCTGCGACATAACTTCCCAATGGAATATCAAGGAAGGTTTCAAGCCTTGGTAAATCAATTCCGCGAATTAATGGAAGCGAGCCACCCCACCACCCCGACGACTAGTCTCACGCACAGGATCGTCCTCATAGACCCGGACAAAATGGCCTACATCAAACCGTATCGGGTAAACGAACGAAAGCGCCAAATCATCCAAGAGGAAGTCGGGATGCTCTTAGCCACGGGCCGTATCCGGCCTTCCAGTTCGAACTTTGCAGCCCCGTGGTGGTGGTGACCAAGAAAAATGGGAAGCCTCGATTTTGACTAGAGTTCAGGGGATTAGTACGCCATCACTGTCGCCGAGGCATCTCCGCTGCCCAACATGACGGACTGCTTGCTAGATCTAGGGACAGCGAAGGTATTTTCGACGCTGGACCTGAGCCAAGGGTACTGGCAGGTACCATTGGAATAAAAAATCACGAAAACACACCGCCTTTCCTACACCCGACGGCGCTCTGTATGAATTCACAGTGATAGCGTTCGGTTTAAAAAATGTGCCGGCAACCTTGCAGCGCTTCATGTCCCAAAAGGTGCTGGCCGGCCTAGAATTCGCCATGGTCTACCTGATCAACATCATTGTCTTCTCGGACAGTTACGAGTAGCACCTGGTCCATTTCCACCGAGTTTTCGAGAGGCTACGACAACACAGTCTAAGATGTGCTCCCGAAAAGTGCCAGTTCGGTTCCGTGGAAACCGAATACTTGGGCCACATCATAACCACTGCCTGAAACCGACCATGCGAATTTCACCTCAAACAAGTCCGCGATTTTCCGACACCGACATCCCGGAAAACTCTCCAGCAATTTTTGGGGGTCGTCGGATGGCTGCGGGATTACATTCCGGACTTCGCGAATATCACCGCCCCGCTGACGGACTTGCTCAGCAATAAACTTCGGTGGAAATGGACCAAGGAAACACAGAATGCCATGGACAAAGTGAAAGAAATTCTGGGACACCCGATCACGTTGCGACGGCCCGATCTTGCGATCTTGATTTCTGCCCAGTGCTCTGAATGTCAACGTGAAGAAATTCAAACAAGCGCGGGTAAACGGCGGGAGTAACTATGACTCTCTACGTCAACGTCAACAACAACTTTAGAGGGGCTGCTCTTGAACATGGGGAATACGCCGCTGCAGTCGCTTTTGCTGACGACCTTGTGTTACTTACAGACGACCGCCTAGAGATGCTCCTGATGTTGGATTTCGTTGCCGAATTTTGTTCCAAGCGCGGCATGCGGATTAACACCAAAAAATCCGCAACCCTATCGACCAAACCATCAGGCGGCGATAAGCGCCCGACTCCACTCAGGGGCAATTTCACGATACATGGCGAAAAGATCCCGACGATCGACAGCTTTTCGACCTTCAGGAATCTAGGGCAACATTTCGGCGCAACTGGCTTACGCAAACCGAGCATTATCAACCTCTAATCATGGCTCCATAACATCTCTAAAGCGCCACTAAAGCCAGACCAAAAATAAGCCATCCTTCAGGACCACCTAATACCGAGGCTGCAGTATGGCTTTCAAAATACAACCATCAATGGCTCAGTACTGAGGGATGCCGATCGTCTGATCAAAAAATTCGTTAACCACCATCTGCATCTTAACGTACACACACCAGACGCGTATATATACGCCAAATTCAAAGACAGTGGGCTCGGCATACCCGAGCTTCGAAAAGTGGTTCCAGAAATCTTGGTTAGTCGCCTTACGAACCTCTTATCAGCCGCCGAGGACTCCATTATCCTGGGTATCCTGCAAAGTCCAAGGTTTCGCCATATTTTCGAACGCCTCTCCATCTTGGCGGGCACGATTCCATCCGAACAAATATGGCGTGAGGCGCTCAGGGATAGCCCGTATCTTTTGGGCATAGAGGGCCTCGGAGGACTCGGCCAGTCGTGAGTGGACCTCTCGAAAACCACAGGGTTGGACGCGTCGAGTTCTCGTTAGAGCAGTCCAAATACGTAGCTCTATTCAAACCCGACATTGTGGTACACAACACCGAAACCACAGCCATTGTTATAGACGTGCAGGTGTAATGGGAGGGGCAAACCAGTCTGCCAGAAGCGTGGGAACGGAAGAAGCGTGTATACGGAAACCCGAAATTCATTGAGGCAGCCAAGTCACGTTGGCCCGGTAAACAGCTGCAATTCTTACCGCTCATCATCGGCGCTCGTGGCATATGGCTGCGATGTAACCAGCCCACCGCAGACGCTATAATGATGACCAAACACCTCAAAGCGAGCTGCGTTCATAGCGCTTCAAAATGGGGTTCTTCGATGCACGCAACTTTCATGAGACGAGTGTGGCATAACAACACCACCACATACCCAAGACCATCAGGGTGAGCCGTCAACTTTGGCACCTCCAACTGCCCTACATCATGTGCGAACCACAACATACGCGAGACAATTTTTTCTTTGTGCAAATTCGTAGTGGTTTAGAGCATGCTATTTGTAAAATATATTATATATTTTTAACGATGAGGGCTTTCCCTCAAAATGTCTTTTGTAATGTTCTTTTTCTTACAAAATAGATTTGAAGTAGCCAAATGCCTTGTCATCTAATTAGTGACGCGCACGAATGGATTAACGAGATTCCCACTGTCCCTACCTACTATCTATCGAAACCACCGCCAAGGGAACGGGCTTGGAAAAATTAGCGGGAAAAGAAGACCCTGTTGAGCTTGAATTTTGTCTGGCCCTGTAAGGAGACATGAGAGGTGTAGCATGAGTGGGAGACGGCAACGTCGACAGTGAAATACCACTACTTTCATCGTTTCCTTAGTGTCACAGTCAGTGGAAAGCCGAACATTGGACAGTGGCGGAGTACCACCTGCAGGCGAACCCAACCGAGAGGAGAAACCAGGAGATTTAAAAGGGGATCCGGATCCAGCTAGTTCAACGCCGGACAAATCAGTGGGACAATGTGTTAAGCCACGTCCTCTTCGCCATCCGAAGGCGACAAAATGAGGCCACCGGCAGAGCCCTGCCACCACTCTATTCGGCAAGAATCTGTCCCCTCCGGACTACTGGCGGATCCCCACGTAACTCCAGACATCTCCGGGGTCCCGTAAGAAGCTACGCCGGGAAACTCGTCGGCGCCAGCAGCAGTACCAGCAGCGAAACTATCCCCGACCGATTGGGAGGCCGATCTCGTTCGATGCGGGTTAATCAGTGCTGGTAAGGCAGTACCATACTGCACCCTTCGACCCCAAGTGGAGACGCCCGTTCACGGTAACTCGAGCGTTGGGACCAGCAATTTATAAGATCCAGGACGAGAATCGATACTTCAAGCGCCACGTGAAAGACATCCGTTCAGCCCCGGATGGTGGTGTAGTGCAGTGAATGTGGTGGACGGGGACCCTCGTTTAGTTCAGTGTCCCGCGCAGATAGGACTGCCAGCTAGTTGCAATTGTTCAGTTTTCTTTTTTCGTTTATTTTTCTTTCATTTCTACTTTTACTCCTTTAGATGGTACATTTATTAGCTTCAGTCTTGTAAATACGTTCTCCGTTGTAATAATTTAACGAATAAAACCACAGTTTGCTTTGGGGGGAGAATTGTTATCATCCCGAATAACCTCCTTTTCTAAACGGCCACGCTTGCTAAAAATATTCCTTCATTTTTTACCTTCTATTTTTTACGCGAGTGGGCGTGGCCGAAGCTCGAGTCACCCGAACAATAGGCGCCATTGTTAAAAAACGAACCTCCAGGTATAAAGCGGGGTGCGATCCGAAAGAAATTACCAGTAGTAAGTGAACTACGACGAGTTTTTTTTTCACGACACGCTACGCTACTTAATCGAAATTCCCGCTACCAAGAGTTATCGTTTCATCCTGCACCCTCACCTCGACTCGAGTTCGACTTTTTAAGTCATCGCAGAGATCGCTGCACTAGCGCGGCTTGATCTTCCCTCACGGGACCCGCAACGCACTCGCAGCTCTGGCCAATACGTCTAGCAAACATAGTTTGCAACATATAGACCGGCCAGACAGAAGCGAAAGCCACGGGACAAGCGATTCTCGAGTCGTCCTAAAAATTCCTACCTCTTTTTCCCGCGAACGAAACACGGGCTTCGGTCGTCTACACCGACCCGACCGCGAAAGTACGCCGAGTAGCTCGCGAACAAGATCCGCGACATAGGCAACGCCCCCGCGACTTCGACATTCGCGAGCGGCGCCTCCGCCAATTTACATTTTTTTTTATCTCTTCACCAATTATCCCGCACGGTTCCGTGCGTTGCCAGAGCGAAGCCCGCAACCGGGGGATAACAAACGCCTGGTAACAAAGAAGGCGAAATCTCCCGAAAGAGATGCTGAAGAGACAATCGACGCAGTCGACTTGGCCAAGCCCTCCGAAAACCCCATCGGTCAGCCAATGAGAGAGCAGACTGACGATTCCATTCTGACGGCTGAATTAAGGCCGGGACATACTAGTCATACACGTTTCCGATCCTACTCCGATCATACAGTCGGATAAATGTATGATACTTGAATCATACTGTTTTTCAAATGGGGTTGAGCATGCTTGTCCCACATGACTCCCACCCTACTCCAATCCCGCACAGATCACACACCGATTTTGTTTTATATTCGTTTTATATTTGCATGACACGTGTCGGATGATATTCGGTTTGCCGGTTAGTGTTTCAAATTGTGGAAGAAATGATTCGAGCGGAAGAATTAATTGAATCTGTGAGAAGATATCCTGTCCTGTACGACCGGACGAATGATCAGAGATAGAATCACTGACTAGTCATCTTGCACTTATTGTCAAATGGATATTGTATTAATGAGGTATGCTGCTAAATAAGAAACACTCTTCTCATTAGTGAAAACATACCCAAATAGTCTATCAACGTCTTTTTTCGCCCGACAAAGCTCCCTGTTAGACGAACTCGACGCCGCATGGCGAGCGGTTGTCGGTCCAAGTCAGAGAAAACTGATAGACAAGGTGGTACGTTGACGCGCCGATGTTATCTTCGGCGGCAATACTTCGTTGAAATCGTTGAGTGTACATTAATTTTTGTTGTAGGTACTGAAGAGGAGTGTAAAAAAAATGGAATGGTATTCGGGATAGTTTACGAAGAGCTAGGCAAAGAAGGAGGAGAAAATCTGGCAAAGCAGCGAAAAAAATGCGGAAATATAAGTATGAGGGCATTCTAGACTCCTTGCTTCCTTTTCTAGCGGAATGCAAAGGGATGACGAATGTTTCGGACGAAGACGGTCATCCACCTGAAGTGGGTGATTTTGAACCGCATCGAAATAACGACCACTATACTCCGGAAATGGATCAAACGCAACAAACTATTGATGTTGACGATGTTGAAGAAAATATAATCTTTGATACACAACAACCCACAACCCTAGCTAACAAAGTTTTTCCGAAAATAAAGGTGAAGGGAATGTTTCTTTTCACCGTCGGAAAGCAGAAGAAAGCTCGCAGGAATCATCTTCTGTTTCGTCCCAGCTGATGGCGTTCATATTGGCTGAGGAGCAATCTCAAAATGCCAAAGAGGACAGATGTCACAAAGCAGAACTACATTCAGTTGATGCCTTTTTGGCAGGCATTGCATCAACGTTAGAAACATTCGATTCCGAATATCTCCATGCCGCCAAGGGAAAAATTTTCAATGCAGTACATGAAATTGAACTGCAGCAAATTCAGAAGAATAGCCAAAGAATGAATTCCGAGTCCGAAACATCAACTGTCATCAACTCTCATGATGAATATCAAAATGACTATACAGAAGGAGACAATAGTGTCACATACTATCAACTTCAATGAGATTCTGTGAAAAAAATTTAGTTTTGCTAGTGAATAAAGATTTCAATCAAAAAAATTTTTTTCTTCTTTTTCTCTTACTTACTATAGATCATGGTATATGTTTGGAATTCAAGAACGTAAATCGAATTTGAACCCATATAAAAAGATAACCACTTCAAAACTTTTGAATATATACGACATGAAGAAAAAAAAATCTGGCAACCCTGATTATTATGTACACATAAAATTCTAGAACTGAAATGACGTTAAATTTCAATATCCACCCTTTGATGATTTAAAGAAACAAAAAGCTCAGGTATTATTAATTTCAAATTTCAAAGTAAAAGGACAAGTACATTTAATTTAAGTCTTACCTCAAAAAAACTGTCAAACGATGTCTAGCAGGAATCGCATTTCTGAATGAGGTGCCTTGCTTGGATAGTGCTTCGTGGAACTTACATTCCAGCTGGTTGAATGTCGACATTTTTGGATTTTTGGATTCATCGTCCAATAGATGGGGCAATAGTGACACATACTGTCCTTCGACAGATCTCCTTTTCCATGCCGGGTGCACACAAAATCTACGTCTTCTCAAGACCTTTCTCTGGTTCTCTTCATTCTCCTCTTCTTGCAGACAACGAGTCACGATGGCTAAATCAAGCGCAGAAAAATTTCGGAACATTTTCGACCTCACTGTTAGTTCACTGATTTAAGACTGTCGAAAACGTCAAGTCGGGTATGAAAATCGGAATCAAGCAGGAAGCGTGTATGATAAGCATGTATCCCCCTTTCCGATCCTACACTCATCCAATTTTGTCTCGAAAATCGGATAGGTGTAGGATCGGAAACGTGTATAACTATCATGTCCCGGCCTTTACGCGAAACGGAACGCGACGCGAACATCGCGATCGCGGAAACATCTACCATGAACGTCGAATTCACTAAGGTGGAATCGGCTAGGAAGCGAAAGCGTCCTGCCGAGGAAACCAGCGGCAACGATTTCAAATTCAAGGTGGACGTGAAACCGGGAAGATTGTCCGATCTACCCAGGTGGTACGATCATCGAACGCGAAAGACGCGATCCCGCCGGCAATCGTGCATTCCCGGGAATCGAAACAATCATGGAACCAGGTTTCGACTCTCCTGAAATCGGTCGATGCGGAATTCGTGTCGGCCTCTACCATGTGGTGGAATTCCCATTCGCCCCGCGAAGATCGAAAGCTTCCGTCGGATGATCGCGATTTTTTTTTTGTCTCACATCTGTCTCAGTTCGTCTCGAAACGTTGAAGAGTTAACATTGTGCTCCGAATCCTTATCGTAAACACCAACAATCAGTTCACGTGCCACACACGACGGCGGGTGACCCCTCGAAAGCGGCAATGCCGCTACCGCGCTGCGCAAGTGCTCCGGTTGATGCGAAAAAGACGCTTAATAGTGATAGTGAAACCGTGAAAACAATTACAAAATGACTTCGGACATAAAGAAAATGACTCTGAACAAGTGTATAAACAACAAATTGAAGCGCTCAATACGAGAATTGATGAATTAATTGACACAATCAACAACATAACGCAACAGCTAAACGAACAAGTGCGTCTAAACGGACTGCTCATCGCCGAACGCGAAAAGAAGCAAACAAAATCACAACTCAAAGAAACCACTGATGAATCATCCACCGAATCCGTCATATCTTCAAATTCAAATACTTCCAAAAGACGTAAGATATCAAAACCGAAAAGCCAGGATAAAATCACCATGATCACACCAACCAAAAAGAGCTTCGCTCTTCTACAGGATGAAGAAATGCCAAAATCAGATGGTAATGTAGCAATTTCCTCTCTTACATCGCCAATTGAAACTTTTAAAAACCCGCTCAAAAACAAGATATTGAACAAACCCCATCGACATCCAAAAATCAACATCAAGTCATAAAACAAACAAGTGAAGCACCACGAAATTTCTCAAAACCAACACTATTTGAAACAAAATCTGCAAATCAGGTCTTAAACATTACAAAAACACCCCCAACTGCAGACAAAGAAATTACCGAAAAAATTCCTCCCATAGTTTTGCACCGAAAAGAAAAATGGCTAGATGTCAGCACCCTCTTAAATAGAAATGAAATAAACAAACTCAAAGCACAATCAACAAACGACGGTATACAAATGTTCCTCCAAGATTCAGACTCATTACGCAAAACAATTAAAATCCTTGAAAACGAAAAATTAACATATCACACTTGGCAACTTCCGTCTGAAAAAATGCTGCATGCTGTCATAAGAGGCATTTCTGAACCTATTACAACGGAAATCATTGAGGCTGAACTATTAGAACTAGGATACCATCCACAAAAACTTGTTCGTATGCTCAGAAGGGATAAATCTCCACTACCGTTAATATTGGTCCTCCTACTGAAAAACGAAAAACAAATATTCCAACTCACTAATCTAGACTAGGTATCTGTAACAGTTGAAACCCAAAATCCCCGATTTTCCATAGGACAATGTTACAACTGTCAAAAGTTCGGTCACGCACAGAGCAGATGCACAGTCACGCTGTGCAGGACATTGCTCTGCAATGAAGCAAAATGTTTGAGGCAAAAGACAAATAATGACAGCTGTTCGGAATTCGGGGTTTCCCTATTACTGGAGCCGGTATTTACTTTGTACCACTTGCAATTTGGCTGTAATTCCTTGGTCGTATTTTCCACGAAATTATTTATGATAACAACCGGTTTCTGAACATCCCCCGACAAATCTTGTTTCCTTTGTGTTTATTGCATTTGCACCACCAGTTGGTGAGTAAGGGTTTGTACCTGATGAGTTTTACACACCACTAGTTATTTGTTCGCCGGTACGACAACCCCACCTTTCTTTCAATAAACGTTAAGTGAAATTTAGTGTTGACAAATTCAAACCCAAAAGCAACACGGGTCATTAATTTGATCCGCGAGCATCTTCTATTTTTGCAAACAAAACAATAGTCGATCTGCCCCAAATCTCCACAACAGCAAAAACAAAATGCCATCTCACTATTTGTTACTGAAATGCTAACAGCCTACTACATAAAAAATACGACATACAAAATTTTTTGCAAGAACAACATATCGACATACTGCTGTTAGGAGAAAACTGGGCCAAAAAAACCAAAACATAAATCGGGTCGAAAGATTGTTAAAACAAATAAAGCTAGAAGGGTTAGAAAGAAACGAGCGTGACTCGATAGAAAAAATTTGCTAGATTTGCTGATGTCTTCTATTTAGAAAATGATCCTTTCACGGTAACAAATATGGCAAAACAAAAGATCGAGTTACAGAATAACGTTTCACCGGCTCATATAAAACCATACCGCTTACCGCAATCACGAAAATCAGAAATCCACAGACAGGTTGACAATTTGCTAAATGACGGCATCATAGAACCATTATATTCTGAATGGTCAGCACCACTTTTACTCGTTCCGAAGAAACCAGATAGTAACGGAAACAAAAATGGAGAGTGGTCATTGATTATAGGCAGTTTAATAAGCGTATAAAAAATGACAAGTTTCCATTGCCGAATATTGAGGAACTTCTGGATTCATTATCGGGAGCAATTTATTTCACGCATTTACATTTATATCAGGGTTACTATCAAGTAGAATTGGACGGATCTTTCAGACCTTACACAGCATTTACCACGGATCGAGGCATGTGGCAGCTAACGAGACTGCCCATGGGTCCTTCAATTTTACCTAACGCTTTTTCAAAGATCATGAAAATTGCAATGTCAGGATTAAATTACCAAAATTGTTTTGTTTACTTGGATGATCTAATTCTTTTCGGAAATAGTTTAGGAACGCATAATCGAAATTTGATGAAAGTGTTAGATCGGTTGAAGAACGTGAATTTGAAATTGAACCCCAATAAATGTAATTTTTTGAAAAAGCAAATACTCTATCTTGGTCATACTATCTCAAGTGAAGGTATTTCACCCGATCCGGAAAAAACTCTAGTAATGCAAGAGTATCCCACTCCTAAAAGCTTGGATGAGACGAAAAGATTCGTAGCTTTCGCTAACTATTATCGTAAATTCATTCCAAATTTCGCAAAAATTGCTGCACCATTGAATAAACTTACACGAAAAGGAGAAAACTTTGAATGGACAAGTGAATGTCAAAAATGTTTCCAGTTATTGAAAAATGCCTTAGTCAACCCTCCGATCTTAGATTTTCCAGATTTTTCTAATGGAAACTCTTTCATTCTTAAAAACAGTGCATCGGGTTATGCAATCAGCGCAGTTTTGTCAAACGATAACGATCGACCAGTTGCTTATGCTAGTCGAGCATTAAACCAAGCCGAAAAAATTATCCAACTATATAAAAAGAATCGCTCGCCATTGTATGAGCGGTTCAGAAATTTCGCCCATACTTATTATGGAAAGAAATTCATTATCTTAACGGATCATCGACCCTTAGTTTATTTATTCGGTATGTCTAATCCTTCCAGTAGATTAACAAAATTTCGACTTAGATTGGAAGAATACGAGTTCACAATAAATTACGTCAAAGAAAAAGATAATGTTACAGCTGATGCATTGTCAAGAATTAGTATTGATTGCCACGAATTGAAGAATATGTTGAACAAAGGAAAGGAAGAAATTTTTGTCACAACTAGGTCAGGAAAAAACACGGAACAAGATGTCCAAGAAGGTCGAGGAAACTTAACTACTGACATGGCTGATCACCCTGGAATTGTAGAATTGCTGAAGCCTCCTTTGGAATCTGTAGAATTGCGGCTGATTTCTGGTATTAAATTTCGAAAATTTTGTGATAAAACTAAAGGCACGATTATTAATGACGTTCTTTTTGATGAGAACGATACGTGATACATGAAGCAGGACACTCGATCAACGTATGAGCTAGGTACATCGTTGAGGGATGTCGCAAATATTTGTATCATCGAAGGAATTCCGGAAATAATAATTGTTGAAAACAGAGAAACCCTACCATTAATAAAAATAATTGTGCGCGCAAATGAATTACGTGAAGAGGTGTTAAAATAAATGTCGTTAGAGAGATACAGTTCATAAACGATTGCGAAACAAGGAACCTTATACTGAATGATTTTCACATGTTACATACAGGTCGTCATGCGGAAATCAATCGAATGTTCAACAATGTTCGTCGATATTATTCGTGGAACGGTCTACATAGGGATATAGAAAGATTCGTAAAACGTTTCGATGATTGTCAGTGACATAAACATTGTATCATTCGTAAACAACCGATGACTGTAACGTCCACGGCAAAGGGTGCCATGGAAACAATCTTTCTAGATCTCGTAGGACTATTACAAAAAGATAATGATGTAGAATTGAAAGGAATAACAAAGCACTTCACTTCTACTTCTATTATCAACAATTATTTTAATATACTAACAATCTCGTTTCTAGCGTCTTTTTTGATCGTCGTCTTTTTGCGTTCACTTTGTTCTGCCCTTTTCGTTCGAATGCCGTTCGCCCGCGCACGCGCACTTCTGGCACTCTGGCGCTACCATCGCGTACTCCTCAGTAGCGCACGATTCTACACTCGGCCGTCCTGACAGGAACGTCTGCCTCAGGTGTTCGTTTTTCTCTGGGTGGTCACGCCTCCACGGTTTCATATTATCAACCGAAGTAGAGGTGACGTTGGGGTCCTCCCCTTGGCCGATCCTCTGGACCACGTACCTATCTACTCTCAGACAGCGAATGACTTGGTAAGGTCCTAAGAAATTATGACTGAACTTGAGACCAGACCTTCGCTCAATCGCAACTACGTCGCCCTCCTTGAAATAGTAGGGGCCCTCCGTTTCTTATTGTACAACTTTCGGTTCTCTTCTTGAACGCGCTGAATTGCCTCTTTGGCCCTGCTTCGTGAATTTTCGCTCATGTCCATAAAACGATTTGCTTCCTGCGACTCAATAACCTCGGATATCTGAGGATCGTGTCGGAGACGCATTTGTGTACCGAAAAGCAATGTAAATGGCACCATGCCCGTGCTTCTGAAGGATATATGGTTGATGTATTCCTGGGCATTACTCACGTACTTATGCCACTCCCCTGGGTTCGGTGCTGACAATTTGGTCAGTATCGGAATAAGTGTGCGGTTGAGCCGCTCTACCTGCCCATTTTCCCTGGGGATCCCCGTCGCAATCCAAGACAATTGGATTCCTTCATTCCTGCATTAGGTCTGGAATTCTTCCGAGCGAAAAGCTGAACCACGATCAGCTATTATTCTGGCAGGATTCCCAAATACTGCTGACTGTTGGAGAAGCTTGTCCACTACTTTGGATGCGCGACTTGTCTTCGTCGGATACAACCATACAAATTTGCTGTACGCGTCAACCACTGTCAGGATGTGACAGTAGCTCCTCTTCGTTGATGGAAATGGCCCCAAAGGGATCCCTTACCTATCGAGTAAAGATATCCTTCGGGTTTGCCGCTCTTACGCTCAGCCAGAATACAAGAAATACAATTCTGGATAATCCGCCGTGTCTTTTCTCGCATACCCGGACAACAGTAATCCTACTTTATTAAGTTCTCAGTCTTCGATGCACCAAAATGTCCCTGACCATGGCAGTGTCGTATGACTTCATCTTCCATCTTCCTCGGAAGGGCGACAAGCAGATCGCCTTGGAACAATTTATATAGCATCCCGTTGCGCATTACGTACCCATCCCTCTGGATTAGTCCGCACCCTCTCGCTAATCTTGGAAAGCTCCTCATCCTGCATCTAGTTCCATTTCAACCGAACCAGGATAGTTTCTTCGTCTTCTTCTACTAGGCAAATTTTGGCATTGTTTGTCGACTTATACCACCCACATGTTTCATCTGCGTCCCTGGGCGATATTGGATAGTATTTTGGTACTCTTCCAAATTAAGAGCCTAACGAGCCACTTGCGGAGATATATCCCGCTTCGACATGGTTTGCGTAAATGCCCGACAATCCGTCACGGTTTTGAACTTGATGCCTATAAGGTAGCTTCGGAATTTCTTCAGCGACTTGACGGAAGCTAGAACCTCCAACTTGTAGCTGTCGTACTTTTCCTCCGCTCTTGAATTTTTCCAGTTGGCGAAATGAACAGGGTGGAACATTCGATCCTGCTCATCACGTTGTAGTAAAATAGCTCCAAGCCCCCATGCTGAAACGTCTGTGTGTAGCTCGGTTTCCGCAAACGGACAATACAAAGATAAAACAGGATTTTCACAAAGAATATACTTCAATCTCAAAAAGAGTCACGTTGCTCCTCATCGAACTTAATTTTTACATCTTTCTTTGTCAAATCAGACAAGGGTCTAGCAATTACAGCGTAATTCGGTATAAATTTACAAAAAAACCCAGTAAGCCCCAAAAACCACTGAACTTCCCTAACGTTAGTTGGTTCCGTAAAATCGCGAACAGCTTGTCTTTTATCGTCCGAGGGCCTTATCGTACCATTTTCAATAATATATCCTAAATAATTACCAGTCGTCTTTAAAATTTAACATTCCTTCCAATTAATGCTAAGAACATATGCTTTAGCCGTTTTCAACACTTTGGCTAATCGCTTCTTCCCTTCGGTTAAGCCGTCTGCCGTAATGATTAGATCATCCACGTAAATAATTAAAAGACCTTTCACGATAAGCTCTCGAAACACCGTGTTAATATATTTTTGAAAATAGGCCGGCTAATTGCACAAACCGAAAGGCAGTTTGCGAAATTCGTAGTGCCCACCTGGCACTACGATGGCGGTGTATTGACAATCTTCGTCATGAAACGATACATGAAAAAAACTATTCTTTAAATCGATCGTCGAGAAAATACTAGCATTTCGCAAATAATCCAATTGGTCGTCAATTATTGACAAGGGATATTTTACTTTTACAATTTTAGCCTTAACCCTACGGTAATCTACACACATTCTTTTGGAAGCATCCTTTTTTTTACCAGAACAATAGGGATGCGATATCTGACATGGAGGGGCGAATAATTTTCTCATTCAACTACACGCCTATTTGATCGCGTACCAACTTTTTTTCCACGTGTGCTAATCGCCTAGCATATCTATTTCCTTAGTTTTGTCGGTTACATATTGGCTTATCAACTTATCGACTTCTTCGCGAATCCGTTCGTCTTTCACATGACTAAGATCTACTTTATTTACTTCAGAAACGCAATCGATTTTAAATACTTCGTTTGTCGTAAGTTCATCATCGATTTTCTCTATTACGAATTTAGTGCCTTTGCATATCCTTTCAACCCGCCATAGAAAATCGTTCCCCAACAAAATATAATAATAATCAACAAAGAAGCAAAGAAGAGTCGTTACGGACCAAGGTACAGAATTTTTATCGTCTGTATTCAAGGAATCGTGCGAACTTTTGAAAACTAACGGCCTTAACTCAACTGCATACCACCATGAAACTCTAGGAGCATTAGAAAATAATCATAAGCATCTAGGAGCGTATCTTAGAATGCATGTGTCAAATAATCCAGATACTTGGAGTTCATGGATCCAGTTTTGGCGTTTTTCGTACAATAATTCCGTACACACTGAAACACGATATACTTCCTTTGAGTTAGTATTCGGAAAAATCTGTGTACTTCCTTAAAATTTGACAGAAGAAGTAGATCCACTCTACTGTTTTGATTCTTACCCACTAGAATTGAAGTATAGACTTCAAGTGGCATGTAGCGAGGCCAGAAATAATTTAATTGAGAAAAAGAGATCAGGAGAGCACATTCGGAAAGTGTCGGCAAACCAACTCAGCTAAAAAAAGGTGACAAAGTATTGGTTAAAAATGTAATAACGAACAAATTGGACCCAATCTTTAAGGGCCCATACGAAGTAATTTCAGATAACAACCCTAACGTAGTTATTCGAATAGGAAATAAACATGACATTATACATAAGAATATAGTTAAGTTGTATGTTAGTTAAGATTGTTATTCTTGTCGTTCATTGGAAAGGAAAAATTTTATTGAGAAAAAGAAAAATTTTTTTCTTGCGGGGGAGTTGTGATGAAAGGTCATAAGGCAACGAACTTAAAGCACTAATCAGCACCTTCCCCGTGCAATGTATAATAGTTCATAAAGTAAATCAATATAGTATCGATATGCTGACGCGAGTAGAATAAGTTAATACATGTACATGTAGCTATATGATAACGGGGATATCAGTAGTTGATTGTCAAGCGACTAGGCACGACTTACATAAAGCATATGTAGAAGTAAAAGGTGAATACACGGTGTGCACCCAAACTTGTTCGAAAGTTAGGAAAATCTATCCGCGATCCCATTATCACAAAAGGTTGGAAACGTTTCAGTACAGACACAAAATTTGGAACGCATCCATGCGATTGGAACACACCCAAACGATAACCTTAAACATTGGCATTTCAACTTGGCGGGATATAATTTAAAGATGATCATATCTTTCAATAAATTAAATTCGACAACACGGTCACCTTTTTCATCTCAAAAATAATATTTGGAAATGTACACATGTTCTGATATCAAATTATCATACTTATTTACACATTCGTTTTTCAGACTTGAAAAAGAAAAGTAAACTTTTCGAAACGTCGTCACCATAATCACATATTCTTTTCTTTATCCTGCTGCAATCCCAAGAAAAATACTCCCAAGATATTTACATCAAGACACGAAAACTTCAACTCACACAGAAAATATTTTGTTATTTCCCAACTTCAACAGATAATCTTAAACATATTATCGTTAATATCTGAAAAAATTATTCATGATGGAAATCGACGAAAAAAAGGTGATTCGTAGGTTTCGCACATAAATTGCTCCCCATAACACAAAACAAAACAGAATGACAAATGGAGACGAAATTTATAGTTCGCTATAACATTGACACTTTGTTGGAACATTGTAGCAATATTATATGCTGAGAAAGCGTCTAGACGCCCAAGGGCGAGTTGAGGATGTAATACATAGAGCAACTCCGACACCATTTGATTCCAAGCTTTCGAAGCGAATGTGTTTTATATTTTGTATTTTTCATAGCACGTAATATTTGTATTTGTATCATCTACTTTTCATAGTTACCTAATAAAAGCAGTGTATCACTTAAAAACAACAGGTTATGGACCCAGAGCACATTATTATTCAACATTTATTTTTCCGACGAATGCACATTTTATTTGCATGTAGCTGTAAATAGACACAATTGTTGGTACTGGGATGACAGTAACCCACATTTATTTCATGAGATTCATACCCAGTATCCTCAAAAACTAAATGTCTGATGTGGCATATTAGGAAATCATATTATAGGACCCTTGACAAGGTAACAGGTGAAGTGTATCTAAACATGCTTGAAGATACAATTGATCCTTCAATAACACAAATAATAGAAGAAGACCAAAATCATACTGCTGATCGTCTTCATTTCCAGCAAGATGGAGACCTCCGCACTATGTGTTTCCAGTAAGATAGTTCTTAGCGACCTAGATAGTGGATTGGACGAAAGGGCCCAATGAAATGTGGAACAACGGGTATATTTTCTTAGTGAATAGTATTTACCTGATTTCGGAACACCGCGACTTTGTGACGCGACAGCCGACAGCGTTCCAGAAACGATTCCGTTACGATTCCAAACATTAGAGAGCTACGAATCCTCATTGGTGCGAAATGGCATATAATTTGAAGAAAAACGAAATAAAGGAAATCTTAGCGGCACACAATATGGCCGTAACGGGTTCCAAGGCAGATTTAATTCTTCGGATGGAAGAAGCTGACCCAGAAGGAAATTGGGTAAATGCATATTTGTGAAACCGTCAACATTATGAAGACGATAACCGAACCAAGATAACGGAGGCAGTAATATTAAAAGAACAGGTGATGAGTATGCAAAAAACGATACAGGAGATGACACTGAAAATAGCGCAACTAACAACACCGCTCAACCCCACAGCGGAAGTCTTTGAGCGGCAGACGGGAGAAACGCCAAAGACAACACGTACACCATTGACGATAACTTCGGGAGCAAGACGACTGGCGATACCAACGGCGCCGTCCTTTTCATCGGCACCGCCAGCAACGACTTCGTCCTTCGAACCGCGGGTAACGATTGATTCCATTGCCGATTTGGGGAGTGAGTTTTGCGGGAAAAGCGATACGTACAACC
>JAIFOV010000735.1:0-28561 GCA_020654155.1 Novius pumilus
GTATGAATGCCTGGGCATCGGCGTATGGTCCTGGGCTTCTCAGATGGCCGAAACCACCGTTTTGAGCCCCATGGTCTCGGTTTGGCTCTGGGTTGCTAGTTCGAGAGCATCGGGGGTGCCAGATGGGCCAGGTTGTGCCTTTCCCACTGCCACGGTGGGTTGAATAGCCGTCGGTCCCACCAATCTGCGCGCCAGGGACACCGAAACCCACGACACTCGCCCCAGATAGATCACACACGGCTATTCACCCCCACCGTGGCAGTGGGAAAGGCACAACCCGGCCCATCTGGCAGCCCCGATGCTCTCGAACTAGCAACCCAGAGCCAAACCGAGACCATGGGGCTGAAAACGGTGGTTTCGGCCATCTGAGAAGCCCAGGACCATACGCCGATGCCCAGGCATTCATACAACAGCTGACTAATAACGAACAGCTAGCGTATGGACGCCTGGATATCGGCGTGTTGCTCCTGAGCCTCGAGGACGGCGGAAACCACAGTTTTTAGACTCTCTGTCTCTAATTGGCTCTGCGTGGCTAGTTCGGGAGCATCGTTGGCGCTGGATGGGCCCGTTTGTGCCTGTGGCACTGCCACGGTCGGTTGGATAGCCGTGGGTCCCCCCAATCTGCGCTTCAACGAAACCCACGACACCCGCCCCGATATAGACCACACACGGCTATTCACTACGACCGTGGCAGTGCGACAGGCACAACCGGGCCCATCCAGCTCCAACGATGCTCCATGCATCCATACGCTAGCTGTTCGTTATTAGTCAGCTGTTGTATGAATGCCTGGGCTTCAGCGTATGGTCCTTGGTTTCACAGGTGGCCGAAAACACCGTTTTGTGTCCCATGGTCTCGGTTTGGCTCTGGGTTGATAGTACAAGAGCATCGGGAGCGCCAGATGGGCCGGGTTGTGCCTTTCCCACTGCCACGGTCGGTTGAATAGCCGTAGGTCCCACCAATCTGCGCTCCAGGGACTCCGAAACTCACCACACTCGCCCCATATAGATCACCCACGGCTATTCACCCCCACTGTGGCAGAGGGAAAGGCACAACCTGGCCTATCCAGTGCCCCCGATGCTCTTGAACTAGCAACCCAGAGCCAAACCGAGACCATGGGGCTCAAAACGGTGGTTTCGGCCGTCTGAGGAGCCCAGGACCATACACCGATGCCCAGGCATTCATACACCAGCTGACTAATAACGAACAGCTAGCGTATGGATGCCTGGAGACCGGCGTCTTGCTCCTGGGCCTCGAGGACGGCCGAAACCACAGTTTTGAGACCCTCGGTCTCGAGTTGGCTCTGGGTTGCAAGTTTCGCAGAATCGAAGGCGCTGAATGGGCCTGGTTGTACCTGTCCCACTGCTACGGTCGTAGTGAATAGCCGTGGGTGGTCCATATCGGGGCGGGTGTCGTGGGTTTCGTTGGAGCGCAGATTGGGGGGACCCACGGCTATTCAACCGACCGTGGCAGTGCGACAGGCACAAACGGGCCCATCCAGCGCCAACGATGCTCCCGAACTAGCCACGCAGAGCCAATTCGAGACAAAGGGTCTCAAAACTGTGGTTTCCGCCGTCCTCGAGGCCAAGAGCAACACGCCGATATCCAGGCATCCATACGCTAGCTGTTCGTTATTAGTCAGCTGTTGTATGAATGCCTGGGCATCGGTGTATGGTCCTGGGCTTCTGAGATGGCCGAAACCACCGTTTTCAGCCCCGTGGTCTAATAACGAACAGCTAGCATATGGATGCATGGAGCATCCACGCAGAGCCAATTCGAGACAAAGAGTCTCAAAACTGTGGTTTCCGCCGTCCTCGAGGCACAGGAGCAACACGCCGATATCCAGGCGTCCAAACGCTAGCTGTTCGTTATTAGTCAGCTGGTGTATGAATGACTGGGCATCGGCGTATGATTCTGGGCTTCTCAGACGGTCGAAACCACCGTTTTGAGCCCCATGGTCTCGGTTTGGCTCTGGGTTGCTAGTTCGGAGCATCGGGGGCGCTCGATGGGCCCGGTTGTGCCTGTTGCACTGCCACGGTCGGTTGAATAGCCGTGAGTCCACCCAATCTGCGCTCCAACGAAAACCACGACACCCGCCCCCATATGGACCACCCACGGCTATTCACTACGACCGTGGCAGTGCGACAGGCACAACCGGGCCCATCCAGCGCCAACGATGCTCCCGAACTAGCCACGCAGAGCCAATTCGAGACAAAGGGTCTCAAAACTGTGGTTTCGGCCGTCCTCGAGGCCCAGGAGCAATACGCCGGTCTCCAGGCATCCATACGCTAGCTGTTCGTTATTAGTCAGCTGTTGTATGAGTGCCTGGGAATCGGCGTATGGTCCTGGGCTTCCCAGATGGATGATACCACCGTTTTGTGCCCCATGGTCTCGGTTTGGCTCTGTGTTGCTAGTTCGAGAGCATCGGGGCGCTGGATGGGCCGTGTTGTGCCTTTCCACTGCCACGGTCGGTTGAATCCGCGCTCCAGGGACTCCGAAACCCACGACACTCGCCCCCATATGAATTACCCTTGGCTATTCACCCCCACCGTGGCAGAGGGAAAGGCACAACCAGGCCCGTCCGGCGCCCCTGGTGCTCTCGAACTAGCAACCCAGAGCCAAACGGAGACCATGGGGCTCAAAACGGTGGTTTCGGCCGTCTGAGGAGCCCAGGACCATACACCGATGCCCAGGCATTCATACACCAGCTGACTAATAACGAACAGCTAGTGTATGGATGCCTGGAGACCGGCGTCTTGCTCCTGGGCCTCGAGGACGGCCGAAACCACAGTTTTGAGACCCTCGGTCTCGAGTTGGCTCTGGGTTGCTAGTTCGGCAGCATCGGGGGCGCTGAATGGGCCTGGTTGTACCTGTCCCACTGCTACGGTCGTAGTGAATAGCCGTGGATGGTCCATATCAGGGCGGGTATCGTGGGTTTCGTTGGAGCGCAGATTGGGGGGACCCACAGCTATATACCGGGGGCGCTGGATGGGCCTGGTTGTGCCTTTCCCACTGCCACGGTGGGGGTGAATAGCCGTGGGTGATCTATATGGGGCGAGTGTCGTGAGTTTCGGAGTCCCAGGAGCGCAGATTGGTGGGACCCACGGCTATTCAACTGACCGTGGCAGTGGAAAAGGCACAGTCCGGCCCATCTGGCACCCCCGATGCTCTTGAACTATCAACCCAGAGCCAAACCGAGACCATGGGACACAAAACGGTGTTTTCGGCCACCTGTGAAGCCCAGGACCATACGCTGATGCCCAGGCTTCCATACAACAGCTGACTAATAACGAACAGCTAGCGTATGGATGGCTGGATATCGGCGTGTTGCTCCTGGGCCTCGAGGACGGCGGAAGCCACAGTTTTGAGACACTTTGTCTCGAATTGGCTCTGCGTGGCTATTTCGGAAGCATCGTTGGCGCTGGATGGGCCCAGTTGTGCCTGTCGCACTGCCACGGTCGTAGTGAATAGCCGTGGGTGGTCCATATCGAGGCGGGTGTCGTGGGTCTCGTTGGAGCGCAGATTGGGGGGACCCACCGACCTTGGCAGAGCGACAGGCACAAACGGGCCCATCCAGCGCCAACAATGCTCTCGAACTAGCCACGCAGAGCCAATTCGAGACAAAGGGTCTCAAAACTGTGGTTTCCGCCGTCCTCGAGGCCCAGGAGCAACACGCCGATATCCAGGCATCCATACGCTAGCTGTTCGTTATTAGTCAGCTGTTGTATGAATGCCTGGGCATCGGCGTATGGTCCTGGGCTTCTCAGACGGCCGAAACCACCGTTTTGAGTCCCATGGTCTCGGTTTGGCTCTGGGTTGCTAGTTCAAGAGCATCGGGGCGCTGGATGGGCCGGGTTGTGCCTTTCCCACTGCCACGGTCGTGGTGAATAGCCGTGGGCGGTCCATATCGGGGCGGGTGTCGTGGGTTTTGGAGCGCAGATTGGGGGACCCACGGCTATTCAACCGACCGTGGCAGTGCGACAGGCACAAACGGGCCCATCCAGCGCCAACGATGCTCCCGAACTAGCCACGCAGAGCCAATTCGAGACAAAGGGTCTCAAAACTGTGGTTTCCGCCGTCCTCGAGCGCCAGGAGCAAGACGCCGGTCTCCAGGCATCCATACGCTAGCTGTTCGTTATTAGTCAACTGTTGTATGAATGCCTGGGCATCGGCGTATGGTCCTGGGCTTCCCAGATGGCCGAAACCACCGTTTTGTGCCCCATGGTCTCAGTTTGGCTCTGGGTTGCTAGTTCGAGAGCATCGGGGGCGCTGGATGGGCCTGGTTGTGCCTTTCCCACTGCCACGGTGGGGGTGAATAGCCGTGGGTGTCCTATATGGGGCGAGTGTCGTGAGTTTCGGAGTCCCTGGAGCGCAGATTGGTGGCACCCACGGCTATTCAACCGACCGTGGCAGTGGGAAAGGCACAACCCGGCCCATCAGGCGCCCCGATGCTCTTGAACTGCAACCCAGAGCCAAACCGAGACCATGGGACACAAAACGGTGGTTTCGGCCATCTGTGAAGCCCAGGAACATACGCCGATGCCCAGGCATTCATACACCAGCTGACTAATAACGAACAGCTAGCGTATGGATGCCTGGAGACCGGCGTCTTGCTCCTGGGCCTCGAGGACGGCCGAAACCACAGTTTTGAGAACCTCGGTCTCAAGTTGGCTCTGGTTTGCTAGTTCGACAGCATCGGAGGCGCTGAATGGGCCTGTTTGTACCTGTCCCACTGCTACGGTCGTAGTGAATAGCCGTGGGTGGTCCATATCGGTGCGGGTGTCGTGGGTTTTGTTGGAGCGCAGATTGGGGGGACCCACGGCTATTCAACCGACCGTGGCCGTGCGACAGGCACAAACAGGCCCATCCAGCGCCCCCGATGCTCCTGAACTAGTTATCCAGAGCCAATTCGAGACAGAAGGATTCAAAAACTTGGTTTCGGCCGTCTGAGAAGCCCAGTACCATACGCCGATGCCCAGGCATTCATACGCCAGCTGACTAATAACGAACAGATAGCGTATGGACGCCTGGATATCGGCGTGTTGCTCCTGGCCTCGAGGATACGCTAGCTGTTCGTAATTATTAAGCTGTTGTATGAATGCCTGGGCATCGGCGTATGGACCTGGGCTTCTCAGATGGCCGAAACCACCGTTTTCAGCCCAATGGTCTCGGTTTGGCTTTGGGTTGCTAGTTCGAGAGCACCGGGGCGCCAGACGGGCCGAGTTGTGCCTTTCCCACTCCCACGGTCGATTGAATAGCCGTGGGTCCCACCAACCTGCTCTCTAGGGATACCGAAACCCACGACACTCGCCCCATATAGATCACCCACGGCTATTCACCACCACAGTGGGAAAGGCACAACCCGGCCCGTCCAGCGCCCCCGATGCTCTCGAACTAGCAACCCAGAGCCAAACCGAGAGGGGCTCAAAACGGTGGTTTCGGCCATCTGAGAAGCCCAGAACCATACGCCAATGCCCAAGCTTTCATACGCCAGCTGTCTAATAGCGAACGGCTAACTTATGGACGCCTGGATATCGGCGTGTTGCTCCTGAGCATCGAGGACGGCGGAAACCAGGGTTTTCAGACCCTCTGTTCTCATTGGCTCTGCGTGGCTAGTTCGGGAGCATCGTTGGCGCATGATGGGCCCGTTTGTGCCTGTCTTACTGCCACGTTCGGTCGAATAGCCGTGGGTCCCCCAATCTGCGCTGCAACGAAATGTACCGGCTATTCACCACCACTGTGGCAGTGGGAAAGGCACAACTAGGCCCATTCAGCGCCCCCGGTGCTCTCGAACTAGCAACCCAGAGCCAAACCGAGACCATGGGGCTCAAAACGGTGGTTTCGGCCGTCTGAGAAGCCCAGAATCATACGCCGATGCCCAGTCATTCATACACCAGCTGACTAATAACGAACAGCAATCGTATGGACGCCTGGATATCGGCGTGTTGCTCCTGGGCCTCGAGGACGGCGGAAACCACAGTTTTGAGACCCTTTGTCTGGAATTGGCTCTGCGTGGCTATTTAGGTAGCATCGTTGCGCTGGATGGGCCCGGTTGTGCCTGTCGCACTGCCACGGTCGTAGTGAATAGCCGTGGGTGGTCCATATCGGGGCGGGTGTCGTGGGTTTTGTTGGAGCGCAGATTAGGGGGATAGGGGGATTAGGGGCTATTCAACCGACCGTGGCAGTGCGACAGGCACAAACGGGCCCATCCAGCGCCAACAATGCTCCCGAACTAGCCACGCAGAGCCAATTCGAGACAAAGGGTCTCAAAACGGTGGTTTCCGCCGTCCTCGAGGCCCAGGAGCAACACGCCGATATCCAGGCGTCCATACGCTAGCTGTTCGTTATTAGTCAGCTGGTGTATGATTGCATGGGCATCGGCGTGTGGTTCTGGGCTTCTCAGACGGCCGAAACCACCGTTTTGTGCCCCATGGTCTCTGGGTTGCTAGTTCGGAGCATCGGGGGCGCTCGATGGGCCCGGTTGTGCCTGTTGCACTGCCACGGTCGGTTGAATAGCCGTGAGTCCACCCAATCTGCGCTCCAACGAAACCCACGGCACCCGCCCCTATATGGACCACCCACGGCTATTCACTACGACCGTAGCGGTGGGACAGTTACAACCAGGCCCATTCAGCGCCCCCGATGCTGTCGAACTAGCAAATCAGAGCCATCTCGAAACCGAGGGTCTCAAAACTGTGATTTCGGCCGTCCTCGAGATCCAGGAGCAAGACGCCGGTCTCTAGGCATCCATACGCTAGCTGTTCGTTATTAGTGAGCTGTTGTATGAATGCCTGGGCATCGGCGTACGGATCTGGGCTTTCCAGATGGCCGCAACCACCGTTTTGTGCCCCATGGTCTCGGTTTGGCTCTGGGTTGCTAGTTCGAGAGCACCGGGGCGCTGGATGCGCCTGGTTGCGCCTTTTCCACTGCCACGGTGGGAGTGAATAGCTATGGGTGATCTATATGGGGCGAGTGTCGTGAGTTTCGGAGTCCCTGGAGCGCAGATTGGTGGGACCTACGGCTATTCAACCGACCGTGGCAGTGGGAAAGGCACAACCCAGCCCATCTGGCGCCCCCGATGCTCTTGAACTATCAACCCAGAGGCAAACCGAGACCATGGGACACAAAACTGTGTTTTCGGCCACCTGTAAAGCCCAAGACCATACGCTGATGCCCAGGCATTCATACAACAGCTGGCCCATCCAGCGCCCCCGATGCTCTCGAACTAGCAACCCAGAGCCAAACCGAGACCATGGGGCTCAAAACAGTGGTTTCGGCCGTCTGAGAAGCCCAGAACCATACGCCGATGCCCAGGCATTCATACACCAGCTGACTAATAACGAACAGCTAGCGTATGGACGCCTGGAGACCGGCGTCTTGCTCCTGGGCCTCGCGGACGGCCGAAACCACAGTTTTGAGAACCTCGGTCTCGAGTTAGCTCTGGTTTGCTAGTTCGACAGCATCGGAGGCGCTGAGTGGGCCTGGTTGTACCTGTCCCACCGCTACGGTCGTAGTGAATAGCCGTGGGTGGTCCATATCGGTGCGTTTGTCGTGGGCCCATTGAGCGCCTTCGATGCTGCCGAACTAGCAACCCAGAGCCAACTCGAGACCGAGGGTCTCAAAACTGTGGTTTCGGCCGTCCTCGAGGCCCAGGAGCAAGACGCCGGCCTCCAGGCATCCATACGCTAGCTGTTCGTTATTAGTCAGCTCTTGTATGAATGCCTGGGCATCGGCGTATGGTCCTGGGCTTCCCAGATGGCCGAAACCACCGTTTTGAGCCCCATGGTCTCGGTTTGGCTCTGGGTTGCTAGTTCGAGAGCATCGGGGGCGCCAGATGGGCCGGGTTGTGCCTTTCCACTGCCACGGTCGGTTGAATAGCCGTGGGTCCCAACAATCTGCGCTCCAGGGACTCCGAAACGACGACACTCGCCCCATATGGATCACCCACGGCTATTCACTCCGACCGTGGCAGTGCGACAGGCACAACCGGGCCCATCCAGCGCCAACGATGCTCCCGAACTGGCCACGCAGAGCCAATTCGAGACAAAGGGTCTCAAAACTGTGGTTTCGGCCGTCCTCGAGGCCTCGAGGGAACGATAGCTGTTCGTTATTAGTCAGCTGTTGTATGAATGCCTGGGCATCGGCGTATGGTCCTGGGCTTCCCAGACGGCCGAAACCACCGTTTTGTGCCCCATGGTCTCGGTTTGGCTCTGGGTTGCTAGTTCGAGAGCATCGGGGGCGCCAGATGGGCCGGGTTGTGCCTTTCCACTGCCACGGTCGGTTGAATAGCCGTGGGTCCCACCAATCTGCGCTCCAGGGACTCCGAAACCCACGACACTCGCCCCCATATGAATCACCCACGGCTATTCACCCCACCGTGGCAGTGGAAAGGCACAACCAGGCCCATCCAGCGCCCCGATGCTCTCGAACTAGCAACCCAGAGCCAAACCGAGACCATGGGGCTCAAAACGGTGGTTTCGGCCATCTGGGAAGCCCAGGACCATACGCCGATGCCCAGGCATTCATACAACAGCTGACTAATAACGAACAGCTGGCGTATGGATGCCTGGATATCGGCGTGTTGCTCCTGGGCCTCGAGGACGGCGGAAACCACATGAATGGTGTAGTTCTGCAGCATCGAGGGCGCTGAATGGGCCTGGTTGTGCCTGTCCCACTGCCACGGTCGTAGTGAATAGCCGTGGGTGGTCCATATCGGGGCGGGTGTCGTGGGTTTCGTTGGAGCGCAGATTGGGGACCCACGGCTATTCAACCGACCGTGGCAGGCGACAGGCACAAACGAGGCCCATCCAGCGCCAACGATGCTCCCGAACTAGCCACGCAGAGCCAATTCGAGACAAAGGGTCTCAAAACTGTGGTTTCCGCCGTCCTCGAGGCCCAGGAGCAACACGCCGATATCCAGGCGTCCATACGCTAGCTGTTCGTTATTAGTCAGCTGGCGTATGAATGCCTGGCATCGGCGTATTGTCCTGGGCTTCTCAGACGGCCGAAACGTTTTGAATCCTTTGTCTCGAATTGGCTCTGGATTGCTAGTTCGGAAGCATCGGGGCGCTGGATGGGCCGGTTGTGCCTGCCGCACTGCCACGGTCGGTTGAATAGCCGTGGGTCCCCCAATCTGCGCTCCAACAAAACCCACGACACCCGCACCGATATGGACCACCCACGGCTATTCACTACGACCGTAGCAGTGGGACAGGTACAAACAGGCCCATTCAGCGCCTCCGATGCTGTCGAACTTGCAAACCAGAGCTAACTCGAGACCGAGGTTCTCAAAACTGTGGTTTCGGCCGTCCGCGAGGCCCAGGAGCAAGACGCCGGTCTCCAGGCATCCATACGCTAGCTGTTCGTTATTAGTCAGCTGGTGTATGAATGCCTGGGCATCGGCGTATGGTCCTGGGCTTCACAGATGGCCGAAACCACCATGTTGTGTACCATGGTCTCGGTTTGGCTCTGGGTTGACAGTTCAAGAGCAACGGGGAGCCAGATGGGCCGGGTTGTGCCTTTCCCACTGCCACGGTTGGGGTGAATAGCCGTGGGTGATTCATATGGGGGCGAGTGTCGTGGGTTTCGGAGTCCCTGGAGCGCGGATTGGTGGGACCCACTGCTATTCAACCGACGGTGGCAGTGGAAAAGGCACAACCCGGCCCATCTGGCGCCCCGATGCTCTCGAACTAGCAACTCAGAGCCAACCGAGACCATGGGACTCAAAACGGTGGTTTCGGCCGTCTGGGAAGCCCAGGACCATACGCCGATGCCCAGGCATTCATACACCAGCTGACTAATAACGAACAGCTGGCGTATGGATGCCTGGAGATCGGCGTCTTGCTCCTGGGCCCCGAAGACGGCCGAAACCACAATTTTGAGACCCTCGGTCTCGAGTTGGCTCTGGGTTGCTAGTTCGAGAGCATCGGGGCGCCAGATGGGCCGGGTTGTGCCTTTCCCACTGCCACGGTCGGTTGAATAGCCGTGGGTCCCACCAATCTGCGCTCCAGGGACTCGAAACCCACGACATTCGCCCCCATATGAATCACCCACGGCTATTCACCCCACCGTGGCAGTGGGAAAGGCACAACCTGGCCCATCCAGCGCCCCGATGCTCTTGAACTAGCAAACCAGAGCCAAACCGAGATCATGGGGCTCAAAACGGTGGTTTCGGCCGTCGGAGAGCCCAGGACCATACGCCGATGCCCAGGCATTCATACACCAGCTGACTAATAACGAACAGCTGGCGTATGGATGCCTGGAGATCGGCGTCTTGCTCCTGGGTCTCGAGGACGGCCGAAACCACAGTTTTGAGACCCTCGGTCTCGAGTTGGCTCTGGGTTGCTAGTTCGGCAGCATCGGGGCGCTGAATGGGCCTGGTTGTACCTGTCCCACCAATCCAACGAAACCCACGACACCCGCCCCGATATGGACCACCCACGGCTATTCACTACGACCGTGGCAGTGCAACAGGCACAACCGGGCCCATCCAGCGCCAACGATGCTCCTGAACAAACCACGCAGAACCAGTTCGAGACAAAGGGTCTCAAAACTGTGGTTTCCGCCGTCCTCGAGGCACAGGAGCAACACGCCGATATCCAGGCGTCCATACGCTAGCTGTTCGTTATTAGTCAGCTGGTGTATAATTGACTGGGCATCGGCGTATGATTCTGGGCTTCTCAGACGGCCGAAACCACCGTTTTGAGCCCCATGGTCTCGGTTTGGCTCTGGGTTGCTAGTTCGGAAGCATCGGGGGCCCTCGATGGGTCGGTTGTGCCTGTTGCACTGCCACGGTCGGTTGAATAGCCGTGAGTCCACCCAATCTGCGCTCCAACGAAACCCACGACACCCGACCCGATATGGACCACCCACGGCTATTCACTACGACCGTGGCAGTGCGACAGGAACAACCGGGCCCGTCCAGCGCCAACGATGCTCCCGAAATAGCCACGCAGAACCAATTCGAGACAAAGGGTCTCAAAACTGTGGTTTCGGCCGTCCTCGAGGCCCAGGAGCAGGACGCCGGTCTCCAGGCATCCATACGCTAGCTGTTCGTTATTAGTCAGCTGTTGTATGAGTGCCTGGGAATCGGCGTATGGTCCTGGGCTTCCCAGATGGCTGAAACCACCGTTTAGTGCCCCATGGTCTCGGTTTGGCTCTGGGTTGCTAGTTCGAGAGCATCGGGGGCGCCAGATGGGCCGTGTTGTGCCTTTTCCACTGCCATCGTCGGTTGAAAAGCAGTGGGTCCCACCAATCCGCGCTCCAGGGACTCCGAAACCCACGACACTCACCCCATATAGATCACCCACAGCTATTCACCCCCACCGTGGCAGTGGGAAAGGCACAACCATGCCCATCCAGCGCCCCGGTGCTCCCGAACTAGCAACCCAGAGCCAAACCGAGACCATGGGGCACAAAACGGTGGTTGCGGCCATCTGGGGAGCCCAGGACCATACGGCGATGCCCAGGCATTCATACATCAGCTGACTAATAACGAACCGCTAGCCTATGGATGCCTGGAGACCGGCGTCTTGCTCCTGGGCCTCGAGGACGGCGAAAACCACAGTTTTGAGACCCTCTGTCTCGTATTGGCTCTGCGTGGCTAGTTCGGGAACATTGTTGGCGCTGGATGGGCCCGTTTGTGCCTGTCGCATTGCCACGGTCGGTTGAATAGCCGTGGGTCCCCCCAATCTGCGCTCCAACGAGACCCACGACACCCGCCTCGATATGGACCACCCACGGCTATTCACTACGACCGTGGCAGTGCGACGGCTGAGGAGCTGTTCGTTATTAGTCAGCTGGTGTATGAATGCCTGGGCATCGGCGTATGGTCCTGGGCTTCCCAGACGGCCGAATCCACCGTTTTGAGTCCCATGGTCTCGGTGTGGCTCTGAGTTGCTAGTTCGAGAGCATCGGGGGCGCCAGATGGGCCGGGTTGTGCCTTTCCGACTGCCTCGGTCGGTTGAATAGCCGTGGGTCCCACTAATCTGCGCTCCAGGGACTCCGAAACCCACAACACTCGCCCCATATAGATCACCTACGGCTATTCACCCCCACTGTGGCAGTGTGAAAGGCACAACCCGGCCCATCTGGCGCCCCGATGCTCTTGAACTAGCAACCCAGAGCCAAACCGAGACCATGGGGCTCAAAACGGTGGTTTCGGCCATCTGTGAAGCCAAGGACCATACGCCGATGCCCAGGCATTCATACACCAGCCGACTAATAACGAACAGCTAGCGTATGGATGCCTGGAGACCGGCGTCTTGCTCCTGGGCCTCGAGGACGGCCGAAACCACAGTTTTGAGAACCTCGGTCTCAAGTTGGCTCTGGTTTGCTAGTTCGACAGCATCGGAGGCGCTGAATGGGCCTGGTTGTGCCTGTCCCACTGCTACGGTCGTAGTGAATAGCCGTGGGTGGTCCATATCGGGCGGGTGTCGTGGGTTTCGTTGGAGCGCAGATTGGGGGACCCACGGCTATTCAACCGACCGTGGCAGTGCGGCAGGCACAACCGGCCCATCCAGCGCCGATGATGCCGAACTAGCTATCCAGAGCCAATTCGAGACAAAGGATTCAAAACGTTTCGGCCGTCTGAGAAGCCCAGGACAATACGCCGATGCCCAGGCATTCATACGCCAGCTGACTAATAACGAACAGCTAGCGTATGGATGCCTGGATATCGGCGTGTTGCTCCTGGGCCTCGAGGACGGCGGAAACCACAGTTTTGAGACCCTTTGTCTCGAATTGGCTCTGCGTGGCTAGTTCGGGAGCATCGTTGGCGCTGGATGGGCCGTTTGTGCCTGTCGCCTGCCACGGTCGGTTGAATAGCCGTGGGTCCCCAATCTGCGCTCCAACGAAACCCACGACACCCGCCCCGATATGGACCACCCACGGCTATTCACTACGACCGTGGCAGTGGGACAGGCACAACCAGGCCCATTCAGCGCCCTCGATGCTGCAGAACTACACCATTCATGTGGTTTCCGCCGTCCTCGAGGCCCAGGAGCAACACGCCGATATCCAGGCATCCATACGCTAGCTGTTCGTTATTAGTCAGCTGTTGTATGAATGCCTGGGCATCGGCGTATGGTCCTGGGCTTCCCAGATGGCCGAAACCACCGTTTTGAGCCCCATGGTCTCGGTTTGGCTCTGGGTTGCTAGTTCGAGAGCATCGGGGGCGCTGGATGGGCCTGGTTGTGCCTTTCCCACTGCCACGGTCGGGTGAATAGCCGTGGGTGATTCATATGGGGGCGAGTGTCGTGGGTTTCGGAGATTGGTGGGACCCACGGCTATTCAACCGACCGTGGCAGTGGAAAGGCACAACCCGGCCCATCCAGCGCCCCCGATGCTCTCGAACTAGCAACCCAGAGCCAAACCGAGACCATGGGGCTCAAAACGGTGGTTTCGGCCGTCTGGGAAGCCCAGGACCATACGCCGATGCCCAGGCATTCATACATCAGCTGACTAATAACGAACAGCTATCGTTCCCTCGAGGCCTCGAGGACGGCCGAAACCACAGTTTTGAGACCCTTTGTCTCGAATTGGCTCTGCGTGGCCAGTTCGGGAGCATCGTTGGCGCTGGATGGGCCCGGTTGTGCCTGTCGCACTGCCACGGTCGGAGTGAATAGCCGTGGGTGATTCATATGGGGCGAGTGTCGTCAGTTTCGAGTCCCTGGAGCGCAGATTGTTGGGACCCACGGCTATTCAACCGACCGTGGCAGTGGGAAAGGCACAACCCGGCCCATCTGGCGCCCCGATGCTCTCGAACTAGCAACCCAGAGCCAAACCGAGACCATGGGGCACAAAACGGTGGTTTCGGCCATCTGGGAAGCCCAGGACCATACGCCGATGCCCAGGCATTCATACAACAGCTGACTAATAACGAACAGCTAGCGTATGGATGCCTGGAGATCGGCGTCTTGCTCCTGGGCCTGAGGACGGCGGAAACCACAGTTTTGAGACCCTTTGTCTCGTATTGGCTCTGCGTGGCTAGTTCGGGAACATTGTTGGCGCTGGATGGGCGCGTTTGTGCCTGTCGCACTGCCACGGTCGGTTGAATAGCCGTGGGTCCCACCAATCTGCGCTCCAACGAGACCCACGACACCCGCCTCGATATGGACCACCCACGGCTATTCACTTCGACCGTGGCATTGCGACAGGCACAACCAGGCCCATTCAGCGCCAACGATGCTCCCGAACTAGCCACGCAGAGCCAATTCGAGACAAAGGGTCTCAAAACTGTGGTTTCCGCCGTCCTCGAGGCCCAGGAGCAACACGCTGATATCCAGGCATCCATACGCTAGCTGTTCGTTATGAGTCAGCTGTTGTATGAATGCCTGGGCATCGGCGTATGGTCCTGGGCTTCTCAGATGGCCGAAACCACCGATTTCAGCCCCATGGTCTCGGGTTGGTTTTGAGTTGCTAGTTCGAGAGCATCGGGGCGCTGGATGGGCCTGGTTGTGCCTTTCCCACTGCCACGGTGGGGTGAATAGCCGTGGGTGATTCATATGGGGGCGAGTGTCGTGGGTTTCGGAGTCCCTGGAGCGCAGATTGGTGGGACCCACGGCTATTCAACCGACCGTGGCAGTGGAAAGGCACAACACGGCCCATCTGGCGCCCCGATGCTCTCGAACTAGCAACCCAGAGCCAAACCGAGACCATGGGGGCAAAACGGTGGTTTCGGCCATCTGGGAAGCCCAGGACCATACGCCGATGCCCAGGCATTCATACAACAGCTGACTAATAACGAACAGCTAGCGTATGGATGCCTGGAGATCGGCGTCTTGCTCCTGGGCCTCGAGGACGGCCGAAACCACAGTTTTGAGACCCTTTGTCTCGAATTGGCTCTGCGTGGCTAGTTCGGAGCATCGTTGGCGCTGGATGGGCCCGGTTGTGCCTGTCGCACTGCCACGGTCGTAGTGAATAGCCGTGGGTGGTCCATATCGGGGCGGGTGTCGTGGGTTTCGTTGGAGCGCAGATTGGGGGGACCCACGGCTATTCAACCGACCGTGGCAGTGCGACAGGCACAACCGGCCCATCCAGCGCCCCGATGCTCCCGAACTAGCAACCCAGAGCCAAACCGAGACCATGGGGCTCAAAACGGTGGTTTCGGCCGTCTGAGAAGCCCAGGACCATACGCCGATGCCCAGGCATTCATACACCAGCTGACTAATAACGAACAGCTAGCGTATGGACGCCTGGATATCGGCGTGTTGCTCCTGTGCCTCGAGGACGGCGGAAACCACAGTTTTGAGACCCTTTGTCTCGAATTGGTTCTGCGTGGTTAGTTCGGGAGCATCGTTGGCGCTGGATGGGCCCGGTTGTGGCGGTTGCACTGCCACGGTCGTAGTGAATAGCCGTGGGTGGTCCATATCGGGACGGGTGTCGTGGGTTTCGTTGGATTGGTGGGACAGGTACAACCAGGCCCATTCAGCGCCCCCGATGCTGCCGAACTAGCAACCCAGAGCCAACTCGAGACCGAGGGTGTCAAAACCGTGGTTTCGGCCGTCTTCGGGGCCGAGGAGCAAGACGCCGGTCTCCAGGCATCCATACGCTAGCTGTTCGTTATTAGTCAGCTGGTGTATGAAAGCCTGGGCATCGGCGTATGATCCTGGGCTTCCCAGATGGCCGAATCCACCGTTTTCAGTCCCATGGTCTCGGTGTGGCTCTGAGTTGCTAGTTCGAGAGCATCGGGGGCGCTGGATGGGCCAGCTGTTGTATGAATGCCTGGGCATCAGCGTATGGTCTTGGGCTTTACAGGTGGCCGAAAACACAGTTTTGTGTCCCATGGTCTCGGTTTGCCTCTGGGTTGATAGTTCAAGAGCATCAGGGGCGCCAGATGGGCTGGGTTGTGCCTTTCCCACTGCCACGGTCGGTTGAATAGCCGTAGGTCCCACCAATCTGCGCTCCAGGGACTCCGAAACTCACGACACTCGCCCCATATAGATCACCCATAGCTATTCACCCCCACCGTGGCAGTGGAAAAGGCGCAACCAGGCGCATCCAGCGCCCCGGTGCTCTCGAACTAGCAACCCAGAGCCAAACCGAGACCATGGGGCACAAAACGGTGGTTGCGGCCATCTGGGAAGCCCAGGGCCATACGCCGATGCCCAGGCATTCATACAACAGCTGACTAATAACGAACAGCTAGCGTATGGATGCCTGGAGACCGGCGTCTTGCTCCTGGATCTCGAGGACGGCCGAAACCACAGTTTTGAGACCCTCTGTCTCGAGTTAGCTCTGGGTTGCAAGTTCGACAGCATCGGGGGCGCTGAATGGGCCTGGTTGTAACTGTCCCACCGCTACGGTCGTAGTGAATAGCCGTGGGTGGTCCATATAGGGGCGGGTGCCGTGGGTTTCGTTGGAGCGCAGATTGGGTGGACTCACGGCTATTCAACCGACCGTGGCAGTGCAACAGGCACAACCGGGCCCATCGAGCGCCCCCGATGCTCCGAACTAGCAACCCAGAGACCATGGGGCACAAAACGGTGGTTTCGGCCGTCTGAGAAGCCCAGAACCACACGCCGATGCCCATGCAATCATACACCAGCTGACTAATAACGAACAGCTAGCGTATGGACGCCTGGATATCGGCGTGTTGCTCCTGGGCCTCGAGGACGTTGGAAACCACCGTTTTGAGACCCTTTGTCTCGAATTGGCTCTGCGTGGCTAGTTCGGGAGCATTGTTGGCGCTGGATGGGCCCGTTTGTGCCTGTCGCACTGCCACGGTCGGTTGAATAGCCGTAATCCCCTATCCCCAATCTGCGCTCCAACAAACCCACGACACCCGCCCCGATATGGACCACCCACGGCTATTCACTACGACCGTGGCAGTGCGACAGGCACAACCGGGCCCATCCAGCGCAACGATGCTACCCAAATAGCCACGCAGAGCCAATTCCAGACAAAGGGTCTCAAAACTGTGGTTTCCGCCGTCCTCGAGGCCCAGGAGCAACACGCCGATATCCAGGCGTCCATACGATTGCTGTTCGTTATTAGTCAGCTGGTGTATGAATGACTGGGCATCGGCGTATGATTCTGGGCTTCTCAGACGGCCGAAACCACCGTTTTGAGCCCCATGGTCTCGGTTTGGCTCTGGGTTGCTAGTTCGAGAGCATCGGGGGCGCTGGATGGGCCTAGTTGTGCCTTTTCCACTGCCACGGTGGTGGTGAATAGCCGTGGGTGATCTTTATGGGGCGAGTGTCGTGGGTTTCGGTATCCCTGGAGCGCAGGTTGGTGGTACCCACGGCTATTCAACCGACCGTGGCAGTGGTACAGGCACAACCCGGCCCATCTGGCACCCCCGATGCTCTCGAACTAGCAACCCAAAGCCAAACCGAGACCATGGGGCTGAAAACGGTGGTTTCGGCCATCTGAGAAGCCCAGGACCATACGCCGATGCCCAGGCATTCATACAACAGCTGACTAATAACGAACAGCTAGCGTATGGACGCCTGGATATCGGCGTGTTGCTCCTGGGCCTCGAGGACGGCGAAACCACAGTTTTGAGACCCTTGGTCTCGAATTGGCTCTGGGTTGCTAGTTCGGCAGCATCGGGGCGCTGAATGGGCCTGGTTGTGCCTGTCCCACTGCCACGGTCGTTGTGAATAGCCGTGGGTGGTCCATATCGGGGCGGGAGTCGTGGGTTTCGTTGCAGCGCAGATTGGGGACCCACGGCTATTCGACCGACCGTGGCAGTGCGACAGGCACAAACGGGCCCATCCAGCGCCAACGATGCTCCCGAACTAGCCACGCAGAGCCAATGAGACAGAGGGTCTCAAAACCTGGTTTCCGCCGTCCTCGAGGCTCAGGAGCAACACGCCGATATCCAGGCGTCCATACGTTAGCTGTTCGTTATTAGTCAGCTGGCGTATGAATGCTTGGGCATCGGCGTATGGTTCTGGGCTTCTCAGATGGCCGAAACCACCGTTTTGAGCCCCTCTCGGTTTGGCTCTGGGTTGCTAGTTCGAGAGCATCGGGGGCGCTGGATGGGCCGGGTTGTGCCTTTCCTAGCCGTTGGGTTTTAAATTTTTTGGGGTTTTGGGCCGGGGTTTTGGGGCCCCAATTAAACCCCGGGGCCCCCGGGCCAAAAAACCCCCAGCCAAAGGTCCCCCCACCCCAATTAAAAAGGGAAAAGGTTTTCCCCGCCTCCCAAAAAACCCCCCCCCCCAAACCCTTTTTTTTTTTTTGGGGGCCGGGTTGGGTTGGGTTCTGGGGGGCCCCCCCCCGGGGCCCCCCCCGGGGTTTTTGGGATTGGGGGCCTTTTTTGGGGGAAGGGGGGGGCCCCCCCCGGGCCCCCCCCCCCCCAAAACCCCCCCCCAGGGCGGGGCCCCCGGGGCCCCCCCCGGGCCCCAAAAAAAATTTTTGGGGGGCCTCGGGGGGGGGGCCCCCTTTAAAGGGCCCCCCCCCCCCGGGGGGGGGGGTTTTTTTTTTGGGGGTTTTCCCCGGGGGGGAGGGGGGTTTCCCTTCCCCGGGGTGGTTTGGGGCCCGGGGCCCCAACCCCCCAAAAAGGAAAAATTTTCCCCCCGGGATTAAAGGGGGGGAAAAAGGGGTTCCGGCCCAAAACCCCCAAAAACCAACCGGGGTTAAAAACCCCCGGGGGGGCCCCCGGGCCCCAAAACCCGGGGCCCCCAACGCCTTGGGGGGGTTTTTTTTCCCCCCCCTTTTCCCTTTGGGGAAACCCGGGTTTTTGGCCCCTTTGGGGTTTTTTTTGGGGGGGGGTTTTGGGGGCGGGTGGGGGTTTTGGTTTCCAACCCCCGGGGGTTTTTGGGGGCCCGGGGGGGCCCCCCCCGGGCCCCCCGGGGCCCCCCCCCCGGGGGGGGAAAGGCCCGGGGGCCCATTGGGGCCCGGGGGGGCCCCCCCGGAGCCAAAAGGGGGGGCCCCAAAAACCCCGGGGGTTGGAAACCCAAACCCCCCCCCTTTAAACCCCCAAAAATAAAAAAACCCCGGGGGAAAACGGGCCGGCCCCTTTTGGGGAAAACCCCCAAAACCCCCCGGCCTTTCCCGGGGTTTAAGGGGGGGGGTGGGCCCGGGGGGGCCCCCCCCAAAATTTTAAAAAAGGGGGGGGGGCCGGAACTGGGTTTCGGGTTGGGGGGAAAAAACCCCGGGGGGTTGGGGGGGGCCCCTTTCCCAAGGGGGGGGGGGGGGGGGGAAAAGGGGCCCGGGCGGGTTTCCCCCCCCCCCCCGGTTTAACCGGGGGGGAAAAAAAAAACCCCCTTTTCCGCCCCCCGGGGAAAGCCCCCCAAACCCCGGGGGCCAAAATTTGGGGGGGGAACCCCCCCGGGTAAACCCTTTTTTTTTGGGGGGGGGGCCGGGGCCCGGGTGGGGGGGCCCCCCCGGGGGGGGGGGGAATTTGGGGGTTTGGGTTTTTTTGGGGGGTTATTCCCGGGACCGTTGGCGTGGGGGGTTTCCCCCCCCCCCCCCGGGGGGGAAAAGGGTTTTTTTCCCCCGGGGGGGGGGGGTTCCCCTTTTGGGGGTTTTTTTTGGGGGGGCCCCCCCGGGGGGCCCCAAAACCGGGGCCCCCCCCCCGGGGGGCAAAGGGCCTTTTGGGGGGGGCCCCCTTTTTGGCAAAGGGGGGCCCTTTGGGGGGTTTTTTTAAAAAAACCCCCATTCCCCCGGGGGGCCCCAACCCGGCCCTTTTCCCCCCGGGGGGCAACCCCAAAAGGCCGGGCCCAAAAGGGGGCCCCCGGCCCCAGGCCCCGGTTGGCCCGGGTTCAAACCCCAAAAAAAGGGGCGGGGGCCGGGGGGGCCTTTCCCCCCCCCGGGGGGAAAGGGCCGGGGCGGTTCCCAATTGGGGGGGGGGCCCCCCGGGGTTTTTGGGGGGGGGGGTTTGGGGGGGGAAAGGGGCCCCGGGGCCCCAAACCGGGCCCTCCCCCCCCCGGGGGCCCCCCGCCCGGTTTCCAAAAATTTCCAAAATTGGGGGTTAAAACCCGGGGGGCCCCTTAAAGGCCCAAAACCCCCTTTTTTCAAATTTTTTGGGGGGGGGTTTTGGGGGTTTGGGCCCCCCAAACCCGTTTTGCCCTTTTTAAGTTTGGGGGTTGCCGGGCCGGGCTTGGGGCCGGGTTTTGGGGGGCCCCCCCCCGGGGGGTTGGTTTGGTTTTTTTTGGGGGGGCCCGGGGGGGGGGCCGGTTGGGGCCCCCCCAAAATTTTGGCCGTGGGGCCCCAAACCCCCCCAAAAAAACCCCCCCCCCAAAACCCCAAAACCCCAAAAAGGGGGGGGCCCCCCCGGGGCCCCCCCCGAAAAGGGCAACCAAACCCAGGGCCAAAACCCCTTGGAAAGGAACCCGCCCCCCTTTAAAGGCCCCCAAAAACCCTTTTTGGTTGGGGTTTTGTTCCAAGCATCCGGGGGCCCGGGTTTTCCAACCCCCCTTTTTTTGGGGCCGGGGGGAAACCCTTTTTCGGGGGGCCCTTTTGGGGACCCCGGAAAAATTTTGCGGGGCCCCCCCCCCCCGGGGGAACCTTTCCCCCCCCCGGGGGAAAAACTTTTCCCGGGGAACCAAAAACCCGGTGGGGGCCCCCCCCAGAAAAGGGGGCCCGGTTTCCCCCGGCCCGGGAAAAATTTTTTTTTTTTTGGGGGGAAAATTTGGGCCCGGGAATTGGCCCGGGGCCCTTTTTCCCCCGGGTTTTTGGCCCCTTTTGGGTTGGGGAAAACCCCGGGGGGGGGGGGGGTTTTTTGGGGGGTTTTGGGGGGGTTTTTCCCCCCCCCCAAACCCCCCCCCCAAAAAACCCCGGCTTTCCCAACCCCAAAAAAGGGCCCCAAAGGGGCCCCCCCCCCCCCCCCCGGGAAACCGGGGGTTTTGGGGGGGAAAACCCCCGGGTTTGGCCCCAAACCCCAAACCCCTTTTAAAACCTTGGGGGTTTTTGGGGGGGCGGTTTTGGGGGGGGGGGAAACCCCGGTTTTTTCCCCCGGGCCCCAAAACCCGGGGGGGGCCCCGGATTCCCCGGGGGTTTTCCCCCCAAACCCCCCCGGGCCCAAAAAAACCCCAAAAAAACCCGGGGGTTGGGGCCCGGGCCCAAACCGCCGGCCCCGGGCTTCCAACCAGCCCCCAAAAACCGGAAATGGGGCCCAAACGGGGGTTTGGGCCCGGAAAAAATTTTCCCCACCCTCTTTTTTTTTAAAAAAACCGGGGCCCGTTGGGGGTTGGGGTTTTCCCTGGGCCCGGGGGGGGAAAATTTTTTTTGGGGGGGGGGGTTTTGGGGAGTTGGGGGGGGTTTTGGGGGTGGGCCCCCCGGGGGTTTTTGAAAACCCGGGGAAAACCCGGGGGGGCCCCGGGTTTTTTTTAAAAAAAAAACCCCCCCCCCTTTAAACCCCCGGGGGGGGCCAAAACGGGGGCCCCAAAAAATTCCCAAATTTAAAAAAAAAAGGGGGGGGGGGGGTTTTCCCGGGCCCCGGGGGAAAAACCCCCCCCTTTTGGCCGGTTTTTTGGCAGTGGGGGTTGGTGGGCCCCGGGGGCCCCTGGGGGGAAAGGGGGGCCCCTTTTTTCCCCCGGGGGGGAAAGCCCCCCAAAAGGGGGGAAACCCCCCCCCCCCCCTTTTAAAAAATTTTTTTCCCCCGGGGCCCCCGGGGGGGGCCCCCCCCCCCCCCCCCCCGGGGTTTTTGGGGGGGGGGGCCCCCAAAGGGGGGCCCCTTTTCCCCCCCCGGGGGGGGAAAAACCCCCAGGGCCCCAGGGGGCCCCTAAAAGGGTTTCCCGGCCTTTCCCCCGGGGGGGGGCCTTCCCCCACCCAAACCCCCGGCCCCAAAAAAAAAAAAAGGGGGGGGGGGGGGGGTTTTTTTTTTAATGGGCCCCCCCCCCTGGGCTTTTGGGGCTTTCCCCTTTTTCCCCGGGCCCGGGTTTGGGCCGGGGCCTTTCCAAGGGGGGGGGGCCCCGGGGTGAAGGGGGTTTGAAACCCTTTTTTGGGGGGGGGCCAAAACCCCCCCCCCTTCCCCGGGGAAACACCCCCCCGGGGGGCCCCGGCCCTTTCCCCCGGGGAAAACCAGGGGCCCCCAAAAAGGCCCCCTGGAAAAGGGGGCCCCTTGGGAACCCCCAAAGGGGGGAAAAAAAGGCCCCCCCCCCCCGGGGAAAAAAAATTGGGGGCCCAAACGGGGGGGCCCCCCCCCAAACCAAAACCCGGGGGCCCAAGGGGCCTTTGGGGGGGATTTTGGGGGGGGGGGGGGGGCCCCCCCCCCCCCGGGCCCCCCCCCCTTTTGGCCAAATTTTTTTCCCGGGTTTGGGCCCCGGGGAACCCCGGGAAAACCCCCAAACCCCCCCGGGGGGGTTTTTGGGTGGGGATTTGGCCTTTGGGGGTTTTTTGGGCCCCCCAAAACCCCCCCGGGGGGGGGGGAAAAATTGGTTTCCGGGGCCCCCCCCAGGGAAGGGGTTTGGGCCTTCCCCCCCCCCGGGGAAACCCCCCCCGGGCGGGGGTTTTTCCCCCAAACCCCAAAACCCCCTTTTGGGGGGGGGTTTTTTTGGGGGGGGGGGGGGGGGGGGTTGGTTTTAAACCGGGGGAAATTTCCCCCAGGCCGGGGAAAATTTCCCCCCTTTTTCCCGGGTTGGGGCCGGGGAAACCGGGGGGCCCCCCCCCCCCCCCCGGGGGGAAAAGGGGAACCCAAGGGCCCGGGGGGGGGGGGGCCCGGGTTTAAAGGGATGGGGGAAAGGCCCTTTTTAAAAAAACCCCCCCCCGGGGGTCCCCCCCAAAAACCCCCCCCGGGGGCCCCCCGGGGGGCCTGGGGGGTTTGGGGGGGCCCCCGGGGGGGGGCCCTTTCCCTTTGGGTTGGGGGGGGGGGCCCCCGGGGGGCCCCCGGGGGGGGGCCCCCCCCAACCCCCCCCCAAAAATTCCCCCCGGAATTCCCCCCCCAAAAGGGCCAAAGGGGCCCCAACCCCCATCCCCCCAAACCCCAAAAAAAAAAACCCCCCAAAAGGGGTTTCCCCGGGGGGCCCCCAAAACCCCCCCCCCCAAATTTTTTTTTGGGGGGGGGGGGGTTTTTTTTTCCCCCCCCCCCCCAAAAATTTTTTTTGGGGGGGCCGGGGCCTTTGGGGCCTGGGGGCCCCCCGGGCCTTAAAAAAACCCCCCCACCCGGGCCCGGGTTGGGGGGGGAATTGGGGGGTTTAAAACCCGGGGGCCCCAGGCCCAAAAGGGCCCATAAAACCCCCCCCCAAAAAAGGGAAAATTGGGGGTTCCCCCCCCCCCGGGCCCAGGGGCCCCCTTTTGGGAAACAAGGGTGTTTTTTGGGGGGCGTATGAATTTGGGGTTTCGGGGGGGTTTTAACCCCGGGGTTTTTTTGGGTTTTTTTGGGGTCGGGGCCCAAAGGGGGTTTTGGGTTTGGGCCGGGTTTCCCCCCCAACCGGTTAAAAAGGGGCCCCCAAATTGGCCCCCCCCAAACCCAAAGGGGGGCCAAAAACCCCCCCCCGGCCCGGGGGCCCCAAAAGGCCCCCCCCGAACCGGGCTAAAACCGGGGCCCGGCCCGGGCCCAAAAGGGGGGCCCCCCCCCAAAGGGGGCCCCGGTTTTTTTTAAGGGGAATTGGGAAACCCCCGGGCCCCCTTTTGGGCCCCAAACCCCTTTTTTTTGGGGGGTTTGGGGGGGGGCCGGTTGGGGTTTGGGGCCCCAAGGGCCCGGGTTGGGGCCCCCCCCCCCCGGGGGAAAAAAAGGGGTTTTGGGGCCCCCCCCGGGATTGGGGCCCCAAAAAAGGGGGCCCCCCCCCCGGCCCAAACCCCGGGGGCCAAAAGGGGGGGCCCAAAGGGGGCCCGGGGGCCCCCATTCCCAAATCCCGGCCAAAAACCCGGCCTAAAAGGGAAACCCGGGGGGGGAGGGGGGTTTTTTTTTCCCCTTTTTTTGGGGGGGGCCAAACCACGGTTTTTCCCCCCCCCCGGGGGGGGGGAAACCCGGGGCCCGTTCCCCCTTTTTTCCCCCCCGGGGGGGGGGGGGCCCCTTTTGGGGGGGGGGGGTTTTTCCCCCCCAAACCCCCCTTTGGGAAACCCCCGGGGCCCCGGGGTTCGGGAAAAAGGGGGCCCAAAAGGGGGGGTTTCCTTTTGGGGCCCCGGGGGAAAGGGGCCCCCCTTTCCCCCCCAAAAAAAACAAACCCCCCGGGGAAAGGGTTTCCCCCCGGGCCCGGGGGGAAAAACCCCCTTTTCCCCCCCCTTTGGCCTGGGGCCCAGGCCAAACCGGGGCCCGGGAAAAACCGGTTGGTTTCCGTTTAAACCCCCCCCCAAAAAAAAAACCCCCCCCCCGGGTTCCCCCCCTTTTCCCGGGCCCAAACGGCCAAACCCCCCAAAACCCCTTTTCTTTGGGCCCCCAACGGGGGCCAAAAGGGTTTTTCCCCCCGGGCCGGGGAAAAAAGGGGGGGTCCATAAGGGCGGGTTTTTTTTTTAAAAGGGGGCCCCGGGGGCCCAAGGCCAAACCAACCTTTTCCCCCAGGCCGGTTTCCCCTTTGCTAAGGGAACCAAGGGGCCCGGGGGGTTTTGGCCGTTAAACCCCGGTTTGGGGAGGCCCCTTCGCCCCAAAAAACCCCCGGGGGGAACCCCCGGGGTTTCCCCCTGGGGGGGAAAACCCGGGGCCCCCCCTTTTTTTTTTAAAAAAAAAGGGGGGGCCCTTTTTTTTGGGGGGCCCCGGGGGGGGGGCCCCAACCCCAACCCCCCCCCCATTCCCCAACCCCTTTTCCCGGGCAAAAGGGCCCAACCCCCCGGGGGGCTTGGGGGGGGGCCCCGGGGGGGGGGCCCCCCCAATTCCGGGAAAGGGGCCCCTTTTTCCCCCGGGAAACCCCCACCCCTTGGCCCCGGGTTTCCCAACCCCCGGGCCCCGGGGCCCCAAAGGCCCTTTTTGGGGGGTTTCAAACCCCGGGGGGAAAAAGGGGGGGTTTTGGGGGGGTTTGGGGGGGGGGGCCCGGGCTTTTAAAATTTGGGGAAAACCCCCGGGGGGGGGGGCCCCCCCCCCCCCCTTTTAGGCCCCCCTTTTGGGCCCCGGGGGCCCGGGGCCCAGGGGGGGCCCCCCCCCCCGGGGGGGCCCCCTTTTCCCCCCCGGGGGGGCCCCCCCCCGGGGGCCCCAACCTCCCCTCCGAAACCCAGTGCCCCTGTCACCACGGCTATCCCCACCGGCCCAGTGGGCCTCGGGCGGGAAACCACAGTTTGAACCCTTTGTCTGGAATTGGCTCTGCGTGCTAGTTGAGCATCGTTGCGCTGGATGGGCCTGGTTGTGCCTGTCACTGCCACGGTCGTTGAATAGCCGTGGGTGTCCATACGGGGCGGGTGTCGGTTTGGGACGCAGGATGGAAGGCTTTCAAGACCGTGGCAGTGCGACGGCAAACGCGCCCATCAGCGCCAACGATGCTCCGAACTAGCCACGCAGAGCCAATTCGAGACAAAGGGTCTCAAAAGTGGTTCCGCGTCCTCGAGGCCCAGGAGCAAGACGCGGCTCCAGGCATCCATACGCTAGCTGTTCGTTATTAGTCAGCTGTGTATGAATGCTGGGCATCGGCGTATGGTTCTGGCTTCGACGCGAAACCACGTTGCCCCATGGTCTCGGTTTGGCTCTGGGTTGCTAGTTCGAGCATCGGGGGCGCTGGATGGGCCGTTGTGCTTCCCACTGCCACGGTGGCGGTGAATAGCCGTGGTGATCTATATATGCAGGTCGTGGTTTCGGTATCCCTGGGCGCAGTTGGTGGGACCACGGCTATTCAACCGACCGTGGCAGTGGGAAAGGCACAACCAGGCCCATCCAGCGCCCCGATGCTCCGAACTAGCAACCCAGAGCCAAACCGAGACCATGGGGCTCAAAACGGTGGTTTCGGCCGTCTGAGAAGCCCAGGACCATACGCCGATGCCCAGGCATTCATACACCAGCTGACTAATAACGAACAGCAGCGTATGGATGCCTGGATATCGGCGTGTTGCTCCTGGGCCTCGAGGACGGCGGAAACCACAGTTTTGAGACCCTTTGTCTCGAATTGGCTCTGCGTGGCTATTTCGGAGCATCGTTGCGCTGGATGGGCCTGGTTGTGCCTGTCGCACTGCCACGGTCGTAGTGAATAGCCGTGGGTGGTCCATATCGGGGCGGGTGTCGGGTTTTGTTGGAGCGCAGATTAGGGATAGGGTTACGGCTTTCAACGACCGTGGCAGTGCGACAGGCAAACGGCCCATCCAGCGCCAACGATGCTCCCGAACTAGCCACGCAGAGCCAATTCGAGACAAAGGGTCTCAAAGGTGGTTCCGCCGTCCTCGAGGCCCAGGAGCAAGACGCCGGATTCCAGGCACCATACGCCAGCTGTTCGTTATTAGTCAGCTGTTGTATGAATGCCTGGGCATCGGCGTATGGTTCTGGGCTTTCAGACGGCCGAAACCACCGTTTTGAGCCCCATGGTCTCGGTTTCTTGGGTTGCTAGTTCGAGAGCATCGGGGCGCTGGATGGGCCGGTTGTGCCGTTCCCACTGCCACGGTGGCGGTGAATAGCCGGGGTGATCTATAGTGCGAGTGTCGGGTTTCGGATCCCTGGAGCGCAGGTTGGTGGGACCCACGGCTATTCAACCGACCGTGGCAGGGGAAAGGCACAACCGGCCCATCCAGCGCCCCTGGTGCTCCGAACTAGCAACCCAGAGCCAAACCGAGACCAGGGGCTGAAAACGGTGGTTTCGGCCATTCAGAGCCCAGGACCATACGCCGATGCCCAGGCATTCATACAACAGCTGACTAATAACGAACAGCTAGCGTATGGATGCCTGGATATCGGCGTTTGCTCCTGGGCCTCGAGGACGGCGAAACCACAGTTTTGAGACCCTTTGTCTCGAATTGGCTCTGCGTGGCTAGTTCGGAGCATCGTTGGCGCTGGATGGGCCTGGTTGTGCCTGTCCACTGCCACGGTCGTAGTGAATAGCCGTGGGTGGTCCATATCGGGGCGGGTGTCGTGGGTTTTGTTGGAGCGCAGATTGGGATAGGGACACGGCTATTCAACCGACCGTGGCAGTGCGACAGGCACAACGGCCCATCCAGCGCCAACGATGCTCCCGAACTAGCCACGCAGAGCCAATTCGAGACAAAGGGTCTCAAAACTGTGGTTTCCGCCGTCCTCGAGGCCCAGGAGCAAGACGCCGGCCTCCAGGCATGCATACGCTAGCTGTTCGTTATTAGTCAGCTGTTGTATGAATGCATGGGCATCGGCGTATGGTCCTGGGCTTTCAGATCGGCCGAAACCACCGTTTTGAGCCCCATGGTCTCGGTTTGGCTTTGGGTTGCTAGTTCGAGAGCATCGGGGGCGCTGGATGGGCCGGGTTGTGCCGTTCCCACTGCCACGGTGGCGGTGAATAGCCGTGGGTGATCTATATAGTGCGAGTGTCGTGGGTTTCGGTATCCCTGGAGCGCAGGTTGGTGGGACCCACGGCTATTCAACCGACCGTGGCAGTGGGAAAGGCACAATCCGGCCCGCCCAGCGCCCCTGGTGCTCCCGAACTAGCAACCCAGAGCCAAACCGAGACCATGGGGCTAAAACGGTGGTTTCGGCCATCTCAGAAGCCCAGGACCATACACCGATGCCCAGGCATTCATACAACAGCTGACTAATAACGAACAGCTAGCGTATGGATGCCTGGATATCGGCGTGTTGCTCCTGGGCCTCGAGGACGGCGGAAGCCACAGTTTTGAGACACTTTGTCTCGAATTGGCTCTGCGTGGCTATTTCGGAAGCATCGTTGGCGCTGGATGGGCCCAGTTGAGACTGTCGCACTGCCACGGTCGTGGTGAATAGCCGTGGGTGGTCCATATCGGGGCGGGTGTCGGGTTTTTGGAGCGCAGATTGGGGGACCCACGGCTATTCAACCGACCGTGGCAGTGCGACAGGCACAAACGGGCCCATCCAGCGCCAACGATGCTCCGAACTAGCCACGCAGCCAACCGAGACAAAGGGTCTCAAAACTGTGGTTTCCGCCGTCCTCGAGCCCAGGAGCAAACGCCGGTCTCCAGGCATCCATACGCCAGCTGTTCGTTATTAGTCAGCTGTTGTATGAATGCCTGGGCATCGGCGTATGGTCCTGGGCTTCCCAGATGGCCGAACCACCGTTTTGTGCCCCATGGTCTCGGTTTGGCTCTGGGTTGCTAGTTCGGAGCACCGGGGCGCTGGATGGGCCTGGTTGTGCCTTTCCCACTGCCACGGTGGGGTGAATAGCCGTGGGTGTCCTTATGGGGTGAGTGTCGTGAGTTTCGGGTCCCTGGAGCACAGATTGGTGGCACCCACGGCTATTCAACCAACCGTGGCAGTGGGAAAGGCACAACCGCCCATCAGGCTCCCCGATGCTCTTGAACTGCAACCCAGAGCCAAACCGAGACCATGGGACACAAAACGGTGGTTTCGGCCATCTGAAGCCCAGGAACATACGCCGATGCCCAGGCATTCATACACCAGCTGACTAATAACGAACAGCTAGCGTATGGATGCCTGGAGATCGGCGTCTTGCTCCTGGGCCTCGAGGACGGCCGAAAACCACAGTTTTGAGAACCTCGGTCTCGTTGGCTCTGGTTTGCTAGTTCGACAGCATCGGAGGCGCTGAATGGGCCTGTTTGTCCGTCCCCCCGGTCGTAGTGAATAGCCGGGTGGTCCATATTCGGGTG
>JAIFOV010000264.1:0-28550 GCA_020654155.1 Novius pumilus
GTATACAAGCGATTGTTTTTGGAAATGTTTCACATCAAACGTTCTCCAGTTGCAGTTAACCATCGAAGAGATGTAGAGAAAATAAGTAATATTTATGCATATTTGATATTGAATCGGACGCATACAGCAGGTTCGCGTTTTCGGCTGACCCAGGTAGCCAGTGATTCCGATAAGTTTCGTATGATTTTAATCGACATTGACATTTGTCGTTTTCCTGGCGGTTTATTATTTTATGATATCTCCTTCTTGTCGGCCATTTGTTATAGTTTTTGATGACTAGTGCGGTTACTTTGACGTACTTGGTGTTTTAAATTAATTGAATGAGATTATTGCGGTTTTATCGTTCAGGATTCACAAGTTTTTTATTCGAGTGGATTACACTATTCGGTAAGACTTGTTTGATTCTTGTGCGGCATTATCAATGATCCAAATTGTAATCTAGAGTCGAGGAAGATCCAGTGATGGTTCGAAACGTCGACAAAGAATAAATGTTAACCACCTGATTTGTGATTTATTATCCACACGCCCGTTATCAAAGGAAATTCGTTCATACAACATAAGTGGAATTAATTAAGTTGTTTTTGTCATATCATTTACTCAACATAATGATAGAACTGAGATAAGATTTCGCTTTGTGGATTCATTTCGATTTCTATCAGAATCATTAGAACATTTAGCATCATATCTTCCATTACAATGCTTTCGAAATTTACGTCAAAGCTTTTCTGAATTAGGAGCAAACAATTTCAAATTGCTCACTAGAAAAAGTGTTTTCCCATATGATTACATGGATAATGTTAATAAATTATCAGAACCCACCCTACCGTCTAAGGAGACCTTTATATAATTATTGAGAATTTACGCATTCCAAGAAAACTGTCCATCCTATGTTTATTGCTGCTATAGGATTGGTTTATTTATGAATTCCCAACCATTAAGGGTTCCGACAAAGTGCACGGAATCCGTTTAGGGTCGGTACAAAAATGTGCACGGAGAGGAGCAGGTAGTGGAAGTACGAGTTACTGAACCTACAACTGTATTTCGTCATAGCAGTATTTATCAGTCTTAAACAGTTGAGTGTGGATTTTAATATGATTTTGGGAAGTCAGATAGGTGAAGAATTACAAAGGGGAGCTTGTTATAAAAATATATGCAATTAGATCTAGTCAAGAAAATAAAATGGTCGTCAGTCAACAGTAAGCCGTTTTTTTCGGGGGCCCCGTTCCTACCGCATTCAACATGTTGGTCGATTCTTCCCACAAATTCTCCATCCAATTACAATCGGCTTCAGATGGCTTCGTTTTACCATGAAACAATACTTTATGTCGGCTTATAAAATCAGCCCCCAAGTTCAATTGTTCGTTGAAAACTGTTTTTTTTATCACTTTTTTGCTAGCCATTTTTCAAATTTCTGTAGACACCTATTCTTCAAAGAAGTTTAAACAGAAATGAGAATAAAAGGAGCGATTTCAGGCGAGTTGTAGAATTACAAAAGTCCCCAACAAATGTTTCCATGAAACGCAAGAAAACGGCAAGTTGGTCCGAAAGGTTTTACCCAAAGTACCATTCTATTTGAATATACCGTCACATAGTTCAATAAGTACCAAATTCGCATCAAATTTACTCTGTTGCCGGATCTATTACGAGTGTCAAATCGAAACTGGTGTTTTCGATATACAACGTCTTCTACCTGGGTTACAGAATACCATTTTTCGGACCGATCGAAGCCAGCGATTTCGATTCGACTTGGTAGAAGTTACAGAATAGGGCTGAATATAGCGGAAGAGTAGAAAAAGGGCACCGTCGCTGAGTGGACGTGCCACGCTTTGTGTTCTTTTTGTTCGAGTAAAGAAGAGAAGTTAACCGAGCGAAAATTTGATTTATTAAGACGATCCCCACAATATGATGATATATACAGACTCAGTTGTCAAAATGGTCTTTATTATCCAAAAGCTCCTCAAACTTTTTAAATTCTTCGGATTAAGATAACGAAAACTCTTGTTCGGGATACCGAGAAAAACAAGTTCTTGAGTCCGATGTGGTTTCCCTTCTCCTTTTTTTAACGATCAAAATGTCCACCATCATTGCTTTCAATAGGTGGTTTTGCTCAATAATCGTTTTGAAGTTTTTGTCTTTTATGAAAAGCGAATTAGTTTTATAACGTTCAGATTCAATCAGATTTTAGTTTATATTTATGTAAATACTTTCTATCCATAATACTACAAAAATTAACATTAGTCTCGTATAGGAAATTTCTACCCCATTAATCGCGCAACTGAGGTGCTTTGGGCAATCCCATCCAAATAATTATGCCAAAAAATGTTTCTAGCTCTTATTCGTTGGTATACGTCCAGGAACGCGACCGTGATTTTTGAGAAACGGGTTTGTCTTTTAGCTTCTGATTCGCATAAATATTCGTTTTCGAACATTATATCGAACAATTTCATCGGTGAGGAATAGTTTACAAAAGTCGTATAGATCTTTATCGTACATGGTAGAAACTTCTGTTCGCACATCAGTATTCTCGTTATTAAAAAAATATTGTTTCATTTTCGTTTTATCCACAGGTCCCCATGTTACCTCCGAATTATCATCATCGTTTTCATTTTCACTCAACTTCCGAGCTTATGGCGAAATTAGAAATCACAGACTCGATTGTTTCGTGAATTGAACGGTACTGAAATTTTTTTGCAATTGTATAGTGTTATCTCAGACACACATCTCGCCGACTTACCTTATTGCTGCTATCTAAATGAAGACCGCTTGGTCCTGCCTCCATAGTATCAACATTTGTAAAATTTCGATCTTTTTTTTTGGATTTCATCATCAGATTCCGACGAATCACTTATCTCGGATGGACGATAATCATCTGAGGAATCACTTTGGGCACAAAGATGATCTCCACCTTCGTCAGACAATATATCATCCAGTAATTTTTGCAATTGTTTTTCATTCTCCATAAGACTACTTAGCGAACGTAACCCCAAATGCAAACTAAAGAATTATCCGATGAATAAACAAGTATCATATTGATGCCACGCGGTCAGTATAAGGAGAACCATTTTTTGGACCGCGTGGTATTCAAGCTATGCCTCCATTTTTCCGTGAAAAAATGTTACTTCCATCAAGAAAATGTACAAAAATGTGAAAGAAAGAGTGATTTGGTGATGAAATGAACCAATTATAATGAAAAAAATTTTGCGGTCCAAGGGGTTGAAAAATATCCTACCACGGCGGGGATGAACGTGTTAAGGGGAATCACAAACTGATCCCAGTTCTCATATACATTATTCATAATATATAATATAAATGACATATAAAACTTGAATTAAGTTATGGTGAGGAAATCTTCAAAATAATACTTAGTGAGAGTCTTGATTTCACAAAATATCAGAATATACATACAGTTTATCCAATATCGGTACATTAATGTGCTTTTTTGGTAGATCGGTAGATTAAGACCAAAAACGGTAGATCTACCGAAAAATCAGTAGAGGTGGTAACACTGGGGTAGCCGCTCGTGTCGTTTCGTGACCCAGTGCGACGCCGGCAATTCAGTCTAAGCGAATCAGTCGTCGGGTTAAGTCGTGTTTGTATTTCATACCGATTTGTTGGTGTCTGTGCAAAAAAACGTGTGATGTCGTCTACATTCAAGACATAGGCTGATAGGGTGAATATGACCTCTAAATTTTGCAAACATATAGAATAATTGAACGTATTTGCAATGAATATAGACAAATTTACAACAAACAAAAAAGGCCATTAAAAAGTTTTATTTTTGTGACAATCGAGTATTAGACGTTATGAAAGTCGTTCATATCGTAGGAAAGTAAATAAAATCGGATTGTAGGAATGTAAGTTTGCTTAGAATTTCTTTGAAATTTATTGAAGATGATAATTATTTCAAAATCAGGAAACTGAACAATGAAACAACAACGTACTGCAACGTTTGGTACTATCAATGCCAGATGTTGGAAGTACCCAAAACAGTTTGAATAGAGAGAAAGTAGCCGTGTAGGTATAAAAATTTACGACAGGGCCAACCGTGCCGCAGGCGTGTCTGAAGGGACGAGATATTTCACTGAAAAGAGATTTGACGAAATACATTTTTCAAAGAGCGGAGGTAAATTCGACACAAAAGGATTATATTATTTAAGACGGCAGGTATTCTCGACGCAAAGATTGAAGGGTCTGTTAAATCCTTCAGGTATTTTCGACTCAAATAACATTAAACAATAACATAGTTTTAAATATTTATTGCACTTAAAACCGAAAACATTTTCACACAGTATTGACAGATAAATGAGATACACATTTTATATAGTCTAAGCGGAACATTTGCCCAGATTACAATTCTTTACAAGTTTTTCTAAAGATAATAATTTGGCGTTAACCGTTTTGTCTTTTATTTTCATTGGCAAATGAATACTTTGAATTTTGACATAACAATCGACCTGAAATTCTTTAAGTTTTTCAATAAAAACATATATGGAAGGATGCGTATAATAAAATAAATAATAAAAGGATGAATTTAAACTAGAATGGAAAGATTCGCATGCATTTCTTTCTGCCCACATTCGCGGAGGATAAGTGTGGTTTGTATGACATCAAATAAAAAACAAAGCAATCTTCCACATCATCTGAGTTTAAATACGTTAATCCAAAAGTGTATTTCAACCATTTCCCAACTTCAGAATTACTAGAATATTCTGAAGTCAATCCAAGAGAACTAATTTTTCGATACCAAGCTTGGTGTAAATGAAACCGACATCCATTGATTTCTGCGTTGGGCCAAACATAAGTCAGCGCATTATGAATGGCTTTTTCGAAATCTACAAAAACTTTATGCGGACTAAAAGAAATGTTATATTTTTCGAAAATTTTACATTTGAGTAGAGAAAATAGATTGGTATATGTATCACTGGTTTTATCGGGTAAAAAACAGTACAGAAAGGGAATATAGTGTCCGATATGATATCCATGGATTGTAAATAACTGATAGAAAAACAGTATGAGAATGTACCGTCCATATAAATAACATTCATTTTTGATTAAGTACGAATATTCGTTTCACAGGTAAACACTATAATATTGAATTCGATATTATTTATAAACAAAAATTGCTCGCCCTTACTCGTTCTAAATGTATCGCAATAAGTTTGGACTACATTATGGACTTCGCTGATATTGCTGGGTAATGGTTCTTGTAGTAGTTTGCGACGACAGTTGTAAATATTTTTTCTGATATAATCGACATCAGTAGTTGTAATTGAAGCCGGTAAATTAGAAGCAAGTTCTTTTCTAATTATTTTAGAAGGTTTTTCTGATATATCTTCTTCCGCTTTACGTTTACACGTATTAGAAATAATTTGTCGACTCACCTTCTTGTCATTTGCCACATGATTATGTATTAAGTCACTTCTAACTATTGTAAGCTCAGAACCAATGGTCACTACTTTCGCTTTGCACTTTCTCTGATTACACCTCCACGAAACTTCTCCACCTTTAAAATTTCTATCTTTAGAAAATGTGACATTCCCTCGTATACTTTTGACATTTTTCAACACTTGTGACCTTAGAGGTTTAAATACAAACTGAGAATGACTGTTCTTCAGCGAAATTTGAAATTACATTAACCCACTCAGTAACATTTCCATGAATCAGGTACCTGTAGGGTGGTGTGTCAAGATTATCTATAGGCTCAACGGACCCTTCTCGTTACCCAGTTAAACAGATTGAAAATGCGTCAAAATTACCCCGCCGTTTTCAAAATGCCTTAATCATAACATGTTGATAATTCAATAGGTACGACGCCGACGTTTCAATCGACGTTCACTCATAAAATGTTATATATTAATCAGGAACGGCTCGTGCTCTTTACGTGTGGGTCGGCCGGACCCAGACTATATATGGGCACTATTAATTTCATCATGAATTTTATTTCTCACAATTTTGGTTACCGAATCAACTAGATCATTTTGTATGGTTTTAGATAAACCACAGAACACGTACGACACGGAAGGATCTATAAATTTTCTGAAATCTCCGTCCAAAGTAGCGGCGAATTTAGCAAGCTCTTTAAAATTACCTTCATTGTTCGAATCGACACTTTCGTCGTTTCCTCGGAATGCAAGTACTTGCGTCGAGAGAAAGATGATCATATTAACCAAATGTTTGATCATTTTACGATTTTCTTTAACCTTAACGTTATAATTGTTTCTAAATTCGCGATGAGCAGTGTCCAACGAATTCACTATATCTTGTTTCCCGAATAATTTAAATTTTAGAGTCGAATGAATATGTTCTTTAGAAATTTCATGTTTACCCGAAGCGCGATGAATTTCTTTCAAGTTATCGCATCCAGTTGAACTGAAAGGGCTTTTTTGATACGAAAATAACAAGCAGTACCAACAGAAAAGTTTTTTTTTAGTTTGGCTTCCGGTTAGCCAAATGAATTTTTATAAATAGTTGTAGAAAAAGCGCGATTATGATTCGATGTATGCTGGACGAGATTTGGCATAGTTGGTCTAGGAATTTGTAATTTTTGTACCATTTTTTTGTCATCATAAGAAAATGAAGAAAATTGATTATCTTGTAAGAAACTTACCAAGTCACCATTATTCAATATTACCTCACTTAAATTGGCCATCGCACGAATATTATAGGTACAATTAAGAAAAAATCGAATTAAAGTAATTAAAGCAAAAAAAACTTTCGAATCACGTGTACCTTGTTCTAAAAGAAAATATTTTGGAAGATCACGGAACGGAGAACCGTCGTTGTTCTCCAACGAAAATCTCCACGAATGCAAATGTTGCTCCCCGGTGGTTATTCCAAATCCTAGATATAACAAATATTGAAATCCGTGGCAATATGGATCATATTACAACGGTCGACGACGTAGGACAAATTTCGTATCTAAACGAACCGATTATTCGATCGTTCGACGATTCCCCTCCTATGGGTCGGCCAGCCGGGCTAAGATGCTTTACGCTTGACTCGTGGTTGACTAATTTCAGTCGAATGAATTAATAATAAATTTGTGAAATATAAATTATGAATTTTTTTCAAGATCAAATCTAGCTAAAACTTTAAAAAAAAGCTTTTTTCGACCGAATCTGTAAAAAAATGTTCCACTAATTTAAAAGTTCGGGTGATATCTTTCTCAAAAAATACTTATTCCAGTAAAGTTTTTCCTGTAACATGTTTTTTCAATAATTCGAAATTATCCTTATATAATAAATTTCATTTCAGTAATTTCTATGTTTTCTTAGTTCCTGCGAAACTAGAAATTAGTTAATGAAAATAGGGGAAATGAATAAGTGATTGTTCTCTATTTTTGAAAATTTTGATCAGTAATTCACAAAATTACAATTAAACAATACGCAAATTGTCTTTCTATGTGTTGAGGTCGGCTCAAGCACGTCGGGCCGACCTTGCATGTATCAAGAAGCGACCGACGTCCCGGGTATTGCAACGTTACACGAGCGTGAGTCGTAGGTGCTGCATAGTACCATAACTGGAAGCTCTCGATCGGCTGGCCTACCCAGTGATATGAAAACGAATGAATACTTTGTAAAGGCGCGGCGTGCGGAATGAAAACAAATAAATCGGGGTATACTGCTAATCGAGATAAATTATAATTTTATATTTTAAGGAATTTTATATAAGATATCGATGGAATTTCTCAAAATATCGATATCGATATTCCATAGTTTTGTAACTTAAAATATATACTCACAATATATTTCATTATAAACAAAGTAGTACCTCTGCACACTGTTTTAGAAGAAAAGTGAATAACGGGTGAAAACGGGTTATAAATACACCCATCATTTCTTTCATTAATCGTGCTTTTTCTTCCACATTCATATTAATGTGGCCGACATTGACATTGATTCGAAATTTAAAGGCATATGAATGTGAATGAATTCCTCTTACCCCGTTCAACATGTTTGTTAATCAAATTTCTTCAACCAAGTCCTCTCAACAACTCGGCCGCGATGGTATTTCCTTCTGCCGAACTTCATCTCGTCGACTTCCACCAAATGACTCTCGCCGCCGAGTTTTCCGGCTTGAGCATATTCCCTATCCAACGTTATGGCGCATACTTCCCTACAGTAGCTGAACCAGTCGCTAACTGTCGCATCGGATATTTGCGACTGGTCGTCATCTGCGGCGCATTCAAATTTTGTTCGTTCATAAGAAATTTTGTGAATGAAACAGTTCGTCATTAAGAGTGCTTTTCTGACACCTGCCTTTACATCTTCGAACCATGTGCCTTTCGCACACGACTCTCTCACTTCACCACAGCCGCGACCGTGTGCCTTTTGACACCTGAGCTCACCAACTACAAGACGCCGGGTCAGATCTACTCTCATAGGACGACGACAATACTTACAATTTTTTTCTGCTAATATCAAACGCTTACTAATTAAAAATACACGCAGTGTCGCATCGTCATACAGAATACGCACCAATTTCATTAAGTTGAAAGGCCTTTGAGTATTCATATTTGTCCTTCGACTTTTAACTATCAATAAAAATATAATAATAAAATATAATATACCGATAAAAATGAATTATTAATAAATAAGTTTTAAAGTAACCGATATGTCTTATGATTGAAAAGAAAAATAGTGCAAATAACTCACATTCAAACATACAACACTCACTTACAAACAAAACTTTTGCGGGAAAATAAGATAAAATGCCTTAGGTTTATCCTTGCACCCGTTTATGTGACCCTCCGTTTAATCACAAATACGCAATTTCAACACAGCTTTTTTTTGTTCTGTTCGTTACAAAAGTAAAAGCAGTTTCCACGTGTGTGGGGTATATTTAAGTGTAGGTGAAGCGATATTTTCAACTCGGAACAATTTATTTGTAGAAGCACAACCGTTCTGTTCTTCGCGGAGGGAACTTTCTCCTAGTAGGTAGTATCATAAAAACTGTCGGACGTGACTATTTGCTATTTCCGAAATTCGGTAAATAGTGCCGACGGTTTGTTAGACAAAATGTCCGACAAACGAACGCGACAGCAGTACTGGAAGACACGATAATACAAAGGGGAGTAACACTATCGAAGTCATGTGTTCTTTTACGATTATTGCGAACCCAGATTAGCGGCAATAGTACAATTAGGCCCTGTCTACAAACTAGGCCGCTTCTTCACCCTGATACTAGCGACCGCACTTAGTTCAGCAGGGACTCCATAGGATCTTCACCCTCCAACCAAGTGATCAGCAAATTAATCACTTGGGACCTTTCTTTGTCGGAAATAGTCCTTCGCCGGACGCCAGGTTGACTCGATTCGTTGAGGCTGGGTACCGTCTTCAGCTGCATGATGTGAAAGTTTCACAAATTAATCTTTTGAATTACTGTTTCAAAACTCACCAACAAACCGATGAACTTTTCATTCATAGCGCCCAACAATGGTCGCAATTTAGAGAACTTATCTGTTCTATCCAGTTCATCATTGTTACCCACATGAATATATCGTTCGATCTTTTTGAACTTATTTCTACTCATTGCATTCCTCACAATATTCACCGTCTTATGTTCATCATTCGACCAGTATAATGTGTATTGTGGTAGGTAATGGTAGCCCGATAGAATCAAAATTCCAAAAAATTGAAGTAGTTCTTCCCAAGATAGATACAAATCATGTGCATTTTCATCTCTGGCTTATTTCTCTGAATATTCAATAATCGAATCCAAAATTTTGTCGCCAACAAATTGGAAAAGAATTTCTATAGGAGCGAGTTCAGCTAACACCAAACAATAATATATCAATGAAAAAAAAAATGTACACATCATGTTTTCTTGTGACATCAAAACATATACCGGGTGGGCCTTTAGTGCGTGCTCGGGCGATATCTCAGTGAATATTGGGTTTAGCGAAAAACTTTCTTCAGAGGAGTTATGCAGATCAATGAGCTGCACATTCTAAAATTATTTTCGTTTATACAGGGTGCTCCATAAGAGCTGAACATATCAAAGTTATGTTTTTTCAAATGGAATGACCCATTTGTTATTACAGATTTGGATTCCTTGGACAATTCTAGCGCGACTTTATGTATCATACATTGTGTGTAAAACGGACGGTTTTCACATTATTTCACTTTTTTCGGAAAAATTGACATTTCGAAAAAATTCAATAACTCAGTTATGCTGAAATTTATCCGAATGCAATTTTGCAGCTTTTAATATGCATCACATGTGCTAACTAAAACCTGTGGTTCACCTTCCCAACTTTGCTCAGTTTTGAGTAATCAAGTATTTAAATTGAACACTCTATGTGCATGGTAAACTTGATTTTTTCAAATGGCGCTACGTAATTTTTTATGTGCTGTTCAACGTAGAATTTCATAAGCTTTCTAATGATATAAGGTTGTAGGTATCTAACTCCTACGAATTTTTAATAAATTAATTTTTAGAATTATTTCCGTTACATTTCTTAATAAATCAGAAATTTCATTTTATTAAACAAATACTATCAATTTGAAACTGATTAAGTCCGTAGATACACTATTTAAAATTGTACGTAACAAACCAAGACAAACAAACAAAAAAAACTATAACAAATATTCAAAGTGACACAACTCCCAACAAACTAAGGTAAACAAATAAAATAAACTAAAACAAATGTTCAAAGTGACCACCCTGTTTTACCAAACAATACTCAATTCTTCTACGGAAGGATCGCTGCACGTTGTTCATCATTTCTGGCGTGATTGTATTAAAGGCATTTCGAATACGGTCTTTCATATTTTGTACTGTAGTTGGCTCGACGATGTACACTTTATCTTTGACATATCCCCACAAAAAATAATCAAGAGGGGTTAAGTCGGGAGATCTCGCAGGCCAACGGATTGGACCTGCCCTTCCTATCCACTTCTCAGCAAATTTATTAAAAATCCGTAGGAGTTAGATACCTACAACCTTATATCGTTAGAAAGCTTATAAAATTCTACGTTTAACAACACATAAAAAATTAGGTAGTGCCATTTGAAAAAATCAAGTTAACCATGAATAAAGGGGGATGAATTTAAATACTTGATTTCTCAAAACTGAGCAAAGTTGGGAAGGTAAACAACTAGTTTTAGTTAGCACATCTGATGCATATTAAAACTGCAAAATTGCATCTGGATAAATTTCAGCATAACTGAGTTATTAAATGTTTTCGAAATGTCAATTTTCCCGAAAAAAGTGAATTAATGTGAAAACCGTCCATTTTAGACACCATGTATGGTAAATGAAGTCGGGCTAGAATTGTCCAAGGAATCCAAATTTGTAATAAAAAATAGGTCATTCCATTTGAAAAAACATAACTTGGATATGTTCCGCTTTTATGGAGCACCCTGTATAAACGAAAATAATTTTAGAATGTGCAGCTCATTGATCTGCATAACTCCTCTAAAGAAAGTTTTTCGCTAAACCCAATATTCACTGAGATATCGCCCGAGCACGCACTAAAGGCCCACCCAGTATTTTCGTAAAAAGTACAAAATTCAGCCACACTTACAAAATTATTTCCTAATATCTAATAGATATTTATGATTTTCTTGAATATTTGGCTTCCGGTAGGTCGTTTTCAAGTCTCCAACAATAGTCTGCTAGCATTCCTGGACTCCATTTCCCCTGATAACAATTCCGCAACAAAGGCGTACGTTGATAAAATGACACAACAATATCTTTACCCGGGTATGTATGAGCCATTGTTTAATTTCAATTTTGTCACAAAAGTGCTTAATATTTTTATTAATTTTTCACTTATAAATTATGTTCAATATTTATTACAGGACACATAGCAGGTTGAAAGGTATATAACTATATAAGAAGCAGAATACAAATATGTACTTTATTTAATGACAGAAAATATGCGTCGTACATTTATGTTGAACTTCTTGAAGAGCTTATTACAATATGCTCTTCGAAAGCATAGCGATTACATTCACTAAATTTATGTAATCGAGATGAAAATTTTTTCTTATAACATTAATTTAGTAACTAACAAACACTTATTGAAAAAACACAAACTGGTCCATCGCGTTAAGAAATATATTTATTTGGCATTTGCTTTAACTATTTACATTACTTAACTTTTACATATAAATTTTCACACAAACTTTGTATGGGAGAGTACTTATAATAATTAAAAATATAGATAAACCCAGAACAAAGGGTACGTTGACGACGAATAATTGCTACGTATCAATCGTTAATAACAAATTATAATAATCTTTTTCGAGTGTTGGAGTACGCCGAACAATTATCGTCAAAAATGGAACATAAATGTCAGTGCTACATAAACTTGTACTTTGCAGCTACTATGAATGAAAGTTATTCGAATTAAACTATATTTCATATAAAAAATATAATTTTTAAACACAAACTTTCAGACCGAACTTCAAAATGAGCTCAGTGTACTAGTTCGACTCGTCAGTATCGTTATCAAAATCAGAAATAAGATCAGCAACCTCAGATGTGTGTAAATTTTGCCAAAAATGGCGCCAACTGCGTGGCATCAGAGGTACAAGTTTTGCCAGAATGTCATTTTTTTTCGCCACAGGAATGCCTCGAGGGAGCAACTGAGCTTTCATGGGAGGGAACCGATTTTTCATTATCTTAAACTGCAAAAAATCCAATTCACTCAACTCTTGGGATTCAGTATAAGTCACACTGTAGAAAAGTTTGAAACTACTACGTCGAACTTGTATCTTTTTTATATCGTGGACTTTTGGTTTTGCTGTATTATTATTCAATTTTGCTTTTGAGGAATAATCTCGCCATTCAGTGAAATCTTGAACATGTAGAGATTTGACTACAACGTTGCTTGAGTTTGCATTGCCAACGGCATTTTCATAATCTTGGAAATCGAAAACTTTTCCCATTTTTTTCATTGACAACTCAACTTGGTGATGAAAGGAATCAGCGGACATGAATGTGTGACCGCTCTCAAAATAATTCAACTCAATCACATCTGTTTCGATCTCATCTGAATTTATTAGATAGACCAAGAAAGAAAACAGACACCAATTCTTGTTCTGTGCGCTACAATTGTCGAGCCAAAGATAAATCTTCTTCTTGTCGCGATGCCAAATTATTGCAATGGGTTTTTTCTGCTGATTCGTGGCCCCCAAAGGAACAAAACTTTGGTTAAAAGCAATGATACGACGTGTGAACATAGCAACTTTAAACTGTTCCATTTTTGGCAACATTATTACTTTTTGCAAATCAGTTGACATAAAAACAGAGTCCTGAGTTGAATTTCGAGACATCTCGACGTGTTTTACATACATTGCTCTAGCTTTCTGAACTTTAGTGTTGTGTGCTGACCAGTTTGTACATACACCGCATTTGTCATCCAAATTTGATTTGTTATGATCAGGGTGATGCATGTCAAACTCTTCGCACACTTCACATTCTTCGTGTCCTAATTTCGTGAACGAAATATTCATGTTGCCGAAAACCGACCTGTAATGCTCATACGATATATTACTTTTAAATTTCTCAATGAAATCTGCGTGCATATCCTTGATTGTAAATTCATTTGGCAAGTAACGTCTGTTTGGAGCATGAACGCGGCGATAGTGTGACACACACGGATGAAAACTTTCAATGTGGGCTTTTATTGAATCAATTCGAGGAACCGTGTTAGGATTGCACGTTTGTCCACGTTTGTCTTTGGAGGGGATCATTGTTGTGCGATCAACATTTTTTCGCGCGTTTCGGATAACGGTATCGTTATTTGCCTTGAAACCGGGGTAGTAAGAAAAATGTTTACAAACTTGCTGTTCTACGCCAGTTTCAAGAGGAACGTAATACTTATAATGTAAATTACGTTTATGATCTTCAGTGTTGTCCTTTTTGCTTTTGATGTTAAAAGGTCTCACGTGACTTGCGATCCAGTTTCTTTTTTCCATCCAAGACAAGTTGGACACCGATGAGTTTATGGTCTCTCTTACTGCAGAAGACACGTTAGCGGTGCAGTTCAGGCGACAATTGTTGCATGGAGAAAGAATAGGATATTTTTGATTTTGCTTTGAAATTTGTGCTGATGATTCGGTGACTTTCAGATTCGATTTACTGGGCCTCTTCTTCTGCTTACTCGCTTGCCCTTCTTCAACTGGAGTTTGACTGGTGCCTGCTCTGTCCAATGGTACTTCTTGGCCTTGCATATTGCGTAAATCTTCAGTGCCTTCCATTTGGATAAATTGTTGAAAAAGCACTGCATTCAGTTTCTGTGGCTGAATCAATTGACTGTTGCGTGTCAGATTTGCTACTCAAATCAAGAATCTCCGATTCGTCAGGAATCATGGGGAAAGTGTAGCTATCCTTTGATATGGTATTATCAAATTGTTGACTGGGTTCGTAGGCTTCAAATGTACCCATAGTTGATGTACTTGGTAGAACATTTGACATGTAGTAATTACTGATGTCAGTATCACAGAATACACTGTTATCTGTGACTGCCATGGCTTCTACAAACGAGAAACTTGTACCAGGACTTTCATCTTCATTGAAATTATCTGAAATTAGAAAAGAGAATTTCAGATTAGGAATGAAATTTCGTTTGGGGAACGTTCAAGTATATTATGAAACGATCTAGAGGAGCGGGGGTGGGGGATGAAGCCCGTGTTACGATATCAATTTTCTGATATAAATTTTCATAATTTATCTATAGAATGAATATTTTTTGTTCATTTATTTAAAATTAAACCTGTAGATGAATTAATAAATCAAGAAATAAACGAATTTGATGAAAAAGTTAATTTTATTGGAAAAAAAATTAAGTATTTTTCAGATTTTATTTCATTTTTGACGAAACTTCTTCTGTTTTCATATTCGAACAAAAAAAGACACATTTTCTAAATGTAATTCGATTTTCATGAAAACTCAAAAAATTTATTATTCAATTGTAGTTGGATCAATTTTTGCATGAAAATTATTTTATTAAATAATTTCAAATTGTATAATAATGATTATGCAATTAAAATGAATAATTGAATCGGCTGCATAACATTTTTATTTTAGAAAACATTTTCGAAACAATTTTTCACTCTTTAGTCTTAACAATAAGTCTTGAGTTGTTATCGGCTTGATGGATTTGTGAATTTATCTTGAAAGTGTCCATAGAATTTTTTTGTTCGAATTTAATATTGATTAACCTCAATGAGTTTTTGAGACGTGCATCATTAACAATAGCTTATGACTCCACATTATTGTAATGTTAAAAAGTATTAATAAGAATCCATTCGAAATAAGAACTGGAACACAGAATTGCCCATCGATTACGAATTCTATATGAACTTTTTCAAAATTTTATAACTTTTAAACTTTCATGATTTTTGTAAATAAATCCGTCTGTATATATATTACATACTTACTTGTTTGTGAACTTTTTTTTGTATTGGACAAAACTTTTCTTGATTTATTTTTATTGATTAACCTCAATTTTTTGAGACGTGCATCATTAACAATAGCTTATGACTCCACATTATTGTAATGAAAAGTATTAAAGAATCCATTCGAAAACTGAGATTAACATCGATTACGAATTCTATGAACTTTTCAAAATTTTATAACTTTTAAACTTTCATGAATTTTTGTAAATAAATCCGTCTGTATATATATTACATACTTACTTGTTTGTGAAAACATCGTAGAACAGACACAAACGTGCAAATAGGCTTCTTGCAGCAACAACTTGTTATACCAAATACTCCATATTTAATAAACAAAATAACGAACAAAGGTCATCCAAATACGCGATGTACGCGATGTTTTGTTGATTGCAACAGCTGATCTTTTCGGGTTCCTTCGTCCTTTTCCGAGTTCGGACGAAGGAGATGCGGTTTTAACTTGTAAACGGGCGCCGAGCTCAAGCGTTTTACAAGGGAAAAAAGCCGTATATTGAGGCTTCTTGGACTTTCTTGTATTTAAGTCCTTCGCTCGACGTTTTACAAGTTAAAAAGACCGCAAGTCGACATGCGGCCCCAAAAAGTTGTAGAGTGGTGACGTATCAAAGGCCAAATGCAACTTTTACGGTACATACGGCCTTTTTTTGCCGATATTGGTTAATTATAATGGTATAAAATTACCAATTGATCGAAATATATTTACTTTTCAAACTTCTCGTTTGTGCACATACATGCAGTGTTTCTTTACGAATCCATTGATGTTAAGATCTCATTTTTGTCAAAAATTCGACTTAAGTGTCTTTTTAACTTGTACGGCAGAATAGGAATGAATAAAACCTTTTTTCACTCTTTTAGATTCGCTCGAGCTTTCGCCAATTTTTATAAGCATCCTCAGGAACGTTCACCTAAGTGATATTATTCCGTATCATTACACGAATATCGTTAAATGGCTGCATAAACACGTCAATAAACAATGAGCAAAAAACAGCGATTGAAACGACACATCGCAGATTTTTTCGGCTGGGTCTCGAGTCAGGAAAAGAGAAAAGAAAGTCGACGATCAATAAGTTTTTTTATTCAATAAATTTTAATAAAATATGTTCTAATTTTACGGTCAGCTTTCCCATTGTCTATGAAAAGAAAAAAAACAAAAATCAATATTAAAATTGAAATTCTAGAACTGGTGAAAAAAAACTTACGCTTTCATGAATATCCAGACCTGGTATGGCCCGGCGCCTGGCGTCTGATTCAAATAAATTTTTTATCGGCCACCATTCCGATAAAAATATATTCCGATGTTGGCGGATCTGGGCGTTCTGCCCAGCCCGCCATATAGATGAGTAATTTTTTTTGCTGAAAAATTAATTAAATAAATAAACGAATATATAAAACTTACGTCTTCACTTACTGACCACCCTTTCGACTCCACGAAGTCGACCACTTTCTGCGCTATTTGGTCTGAAAAAATATACACGCATAACCACAATTTGTTAATTGATATAAGAATAATAAACGTACCCATCTCTACCGACGTCATAACCGGCATCTTGGAAGCTTTACTAAAAATTTTCAGGGTAGGAGATGTTTAATATAGAGGGTGTGTAATCAGGACTGTACTTGAGAAAGTTACGTTCGATGGTATTTACTACCAGTGGTGAAATATAAGCGAGAGTATTTATATATTTATTTTTACTTAATCACTGAAATCATTACACTCAATGAAATTGTAAATACTACTCTGCTTAACTACCTAGAATTTTATTCAACCACCTGCAGGTTGAAAAGGCAGGAAGAGAGAAAAGAAAATCAGTAATCAATAGAAATAAAAAAACTCATAAATCGTTGAAGTTTACGACTTTTCTTAACAACAAAAAATACTTTTGCTTCTCTAAGAGATGGAAAATCTGACAATTTATCGTTCTAGGAAATTCATATGTTTTTTCAAGTCATTAAATCTAATGATCAATACGATCAATTGATCGTATCATGAATTCGGTTTATTATGCCTTTTCTGACGGATACTTTTCATATGTATTCAGATTCCTCAAAATCGTTTATATGATAATTAGATTTTTTCTATAAGTTTAGATCCGTTTAATACAACATTTATTCCCCTCTTCAAGAACATACCGCTATATATATATATATATATATATATATAATTTCCAAAGAAAGAATTATTCAGTTTTATTGAGAAACGTGATCGTAAACGTAAAGAAAAAACGATTCTCAAGTTTGAATATTCATATATCAATAGTAATTGGTAAGTTTGAAATATATATTTTTTTAGCAAATTATTGTGAATACACTTTCAGTTGTGACAAACATTAAAATGGATATTGTAGCTTCCCTCAATCAAAAAATTGCATCAGCACACCATTCCAAACAAAGGGATATAGTAAAGTTGAAAGACTTGCCAGCAGATACCGTTTTCCCGATCAGGAAAGCGTCGTTGGTCAAGACAAAGTACGGTAAATCCATATTGATCGATATCGAACAGGGAATGGTTTTTTTACCGAAGCGTTATACCAACTTATTAGAGGGATCCTTGGATAAGATAAACGCGGGTGACATCGGTTTCAAAATAACCGGCATCATCGATACGAACGTCGCTGCAAACCCAGCGGTAAATTTGGAGTTTATATCTTTAAAAGAGTGAAACAATGAAAAAGGTATGTGACGATATAATGATTTTCTTTCATGATGCAATAAAAATTCTGAAAAAATCTCGAAATTTAAATGACGCATTTATTTGGTTGGGGTTGATTTCTAAACAGATAAAACTTTTCAGTAAACAATTATTAAAAAATAAATTGCTCAATCATGGACAAAAAATAAAAATTCAATGTGCAGTCTCCCATTTGAGAAGATACAAAATTATTTTGAAAAATTTCAATTTAAATAAGACGGGTGGACGTATATCAATTCCAGGAAATAAAAATGTTATATGGGAAGATATGAAATCAGCTTTCGAAACTGCATCGATTATAAATCTTAATCATACAGACATACTTGAATTTTTAAACGACGCTTTTGTTCTCATAAAAAGAAGATTACATTTTATGTGGCGAAAACAATCAATTCTAAAGATAAATACTGTTTTTTGTGGAGAATTCATAAAAAAATGTGGAGAATCTGAAACAACCGATTTTAAATATTTTCCAACAGTTAATTACAATGTTGATCTTTCCACAGATTTAACTCAATGGTTTTCGAATTATGTTAAACATTCTATTATTACAAAATTAGAGGAATTTTCTGAAAAAGATAGTGGATTTGCATTACATGCCATCATTTCACTTGAAGTAAACTTTAATAAAGTCGATTTCACACATGGTGGAAGTTCGTATATCGAATTACCTTCGTCTATAAAGAATCGAAAGGCTTGTATTAATGTTAAAAATACTGATAATGCGTGTTTCGCTTGGAGTATAGTAGCAGGTTAGCAATCATTTATGTGTAATTTTTTGAAGAATAAAAGCGTATAACTTATATAATTTTTATTTAGTATATGTACATGATATTCATAATTATTCCCATCGCCTCCAGTGTCTACAAAAAAAGAAAAAAATCGATTTGAAATTAAACTCTAGAACAGATGAAAAAACTTACGGTTCCAGGTACACCCACGCCTGGTATTTTCGCCCCCGCGTTGGTTTCAGGTACACCCTTTTTCCTTCGCCCTCATGAATGAGGACGAACGTTGCTGGTGGTCGATCGGGTTGTTCCAGCAACCCTGGTATAAAAAACAGAAGTTTTTTTTGTTACAAAGAAAAAAAGAATGAATAAATAAATATAAAAATCTTAATTCTTCACTCACTGGCCAGCCCTTGGACTCCACAAAGTCGAATATTTTTTGAGCAATTTGATCTGAAATTAAACTCTAGAACAGATGAAAAAACTTACGGTTTCAGGTACACCCGCGCCTGGTATTTTCGCCCCCGCGTTGGGTTCAGGTACACCCTTTTTCCTTCGCCCTCATGAATGAGGACGAACGTTGCTGGTGGTCGATCGGGTTGTTCCAGCAACCCTGGTATAAAAAACAGAAGTTTTTTTTGCTAAAAAGAAAAAAAAGAATGAATAAATATAAAAATCTTAATTCTTCACTCACTGGCCAGCCCTTGGACTCCACAAAGTCGAATATTTTTTGAGCAATTTGATCTGAAATTAAACTCTAGAACAGATGAAAAAACTTACGGTTCCAGGTACACCCGCGCCTGGTATTTTCGCCCCCGCGTTGGGTTCAGGTACACCCTTTTTCCTTCGCCCTCATGAATGAGGACGAAGGTTGCTGGTGGTCGATCGGGTTGTTCCAGCAACCCTGGTATAAAAAACAGAAGTTTTTTTTGCTAAAAAGAAAGAAAGAATGAATAAATAAATATAAAAATCTTAATTCTTCACTCACTGGCCAGCCCTTGGACTCCACAAAGTCGAATATTTTTTGAGCAATTTGATCTGAAATATACATATACATTCACTATTTTGTTCCTTTTGGCAAAAGAAAATAAAAACTTACCCATTTCACTCGAATGCAGCTGCATTTTTACTTGATGAACTGAATAGACGAACTGAATTTTTAGGGTAGTAAGCGAAGTAAGTGGGTAATCAGGACCCGATTTTAGAAAGTGCGACATTATTTCTTATGAGTAAGAAATTGGAAACGGTAATTAGAAATTTGTTTGTGTTATTAAATTAACAATTCATATAAGTCATTGAAAATTTCTCAGTAAATGACATCGAATTTACACTTAAGCCGGTCATCTGCCAGAGCGAGTTGTCTTGCGTAGAGAGATATTCTATCTTCTGACCCCATTCTTCGTTTCTGAATTTTTCAAGCTCTTCTTTGACTTCATTTGTCAATTTGTTCAGCTCGGTTTTATCTTCTGGATAAAGCGTTCTTCTGTATTCTCTTTTCGCCTTTTTTGCCTTTCTAATAAAATTTTTATTTTCGTTGGTAGTTTTAATTTGTTTTTTTCTACAATTTTTCTTGTTGCTTCATCTTCAGCATCCTTAATTCTCTCTTCTAAATTGTCTATTGCATCTTCTAATTCTTCCTTCGTTTCAATTTTTTTCATTTTGCTCTGGAATTCCTTTCGGAATTTTTCCCAGTTAGTCACTTTCTTTGTTCTTTGTATCGCTTCAGTTTCTGTATTTATTTCCATTAATACAGGTAAATGGTCTGATGTTAGTTCGTCTTTCGTTTCTATAGTATACGTCCATGGACAGTTTTTGATAACGGCTATATCTAGCACGTCCTTCGTGTTGTGTGAACTTATGTGAGTCGTCTCTTCTGGGCCGACTACTAAAAGTTCGTTATTTTCCGCAATTCTTTTCAGATCCGTTCTATGCTGGTTTCGATTAATCGAATTCCAGTCGGGATACTTTGAATTCAAGTCCCCCGCTAATATAGTTGGTACTTTTGTGTTGAAAATCTTTTTTAATTCATCTTCGTTCACTCTTTTTGAGCAGGGAATATATCCAGAAATTATATTCAACTGTGCTCTTTTCGTTTTCACTTGTACTCCTGTTGCTTCCAGGTTTTCTTCATTTTTAATCGGCAGCTGTCCGTGCTCGATTCCAATTTTTATCAAAATTGCTGTTCCTCCTCCTCTTCCAGTGAGTCTGTCATTTCTGTAGATATTGTAGTTGTAATGAAGTATCTGGCGGTGGCGAACAAAAGAAACCGAACTACGTCACCGACAACGGGTGGACGCGACCGTGTTTTGGAGACAAAAAGGTCGCGAGGGAAATAATCAAACCACGAATAAAAATATTTACACACGTGTAATGATGGATTACTTACAAGAAAATACGAAAAGACGATAGGGAGAACAAACTCTCAAATGTAATAGTACGTGAATACAGGGCGCGAATGGACCGCGGACAGAGCGGTGAACAAAGCTACTGCGTAGAACGAACAAAGTGAACGCGCAAAATACGCGTGAGTACGAAAAGAACGAGCGAGAGGAAAAGCGTCGTACCGAACAAAGTGAACGCGACGGATAACAGGTGGCTGTACCGGATAGCGACACAAGAGAATCACGACTTTGAAACGAACTGAACTGGTCGACTTCGGAGGCAGCGAAAAAGTGAACGAGACGACTGAGCGCGTCTCAATTTAAGGGTGCGCAATTGTAAAAGGTAGAAGGGGATTGGGGGGATTCGATTCAGAATGCGAGGTTAAATTGAAGTGTGCTTATTGCGGGAATGTTGAACTGTGATGATGATAGTGGTATGGTTGAAGAATAGAAGGATTTGTCGTAGTAGATGAGGGTGGTGGAATTGATGTGTCTATTTGAAAAGCAGATGTTGGGTTGGGATTTTGAAAAGATCTTTGAAGAGAGGAAAATGAAATGGGGGGGTGGGCAATAGGGGATATTTGAGGTCGTGCAGGTTGCTTATATTTCTCATTATATTTTTGAACCAACCTCAGGACATCTAGGCGGAAATTCAGTTTATCCTCCTCCGAGTATTTTTCTATATTAGGAAGAATTGATTGAAAAAATTATTCATCCGGATTGCTATTTGGCTTATTAAGATATTCAGATATTGCATCTTCGATGAATTTTCTGTTTATGACATTTATCTGGCGAACTAATACCTTGCACGGTATCAGGGACGCCATAGGATCTTCACCCTTCAACCAAGTGATCAGCAAACTGATCACTTGGGACCTTTCTTTGTCGGAAATAGTCCTTCGCTGGACGCCAGGTTGGCTCGATTCGTTGGGTCTGGGTACCGTTCTCAGCTGCATGAAACAAAAAGTTGCAAAAATCAATCTTTTGAATTACTGTTTCAAAACTCACCAACAAACCGATGTGCGATGTCGCTGTGGTTTATCACTCTGTGGGTATAACTATCCCATCGCCCAGGCATCCGTGTGGATCTCCATACCTAAAACCACATATTTAATTATAAATATCATTTACATTTCTGTATTAAACATTGAATGCACTGGTTTTAAGGTGGAGTTAAATATGTTTAGTTTTACCTGGGGCGACATCTTCCTGGATGGCTTCTAGCAATGTTGTTGCATCCCTCGACGTCGATCATCCCCAACACCCAATGCCCTTCCACCATGCGTCCTCGATGGTACTTCCGCTTCCCAAACTTTGCCTCATCTATCTCCCCGAGAGGTAGGGGATTGTGCAGATAGATAAAAGTCTATTACCATCTCACGGCAGTAATGGTTCCTGTAAAATATATATTAAAATAAATTGTATAACGATAAAGTAAGTCTTACCAAGCGACGAGCGTTTCAGAGCTCAGCTGAATGCTCGTCGTTGGATCCGCGCATCAGATATGTACACAGCTGGTGTGCAAAAGCGCGAATAATCTGGAAGGGCTCCAGGTGAGCATGTTTCCGCCAGGTATCTTTGGCCAGGCGGCGATGTTTTGTGCACCGGTACTTTGTGCAGCGGTACCGACCAAGCCCATGTTGCCCATCCGCATCGGTTGGTGATGCGTCGGGCAGTTCGAAGGCTGCGACGCACAGTGCGGCCGATTACCGAAAAGCTGGTCAAAAGTCGAAAATTCAAGTAATTCATTTTAAAATTAAACCATAGGGGTTTTTGGGGTCGCTGATTTCAAATTTTATGTCAAATGTGTGGAATTTAACTCCCTTCATACCCTGTTGACCACCCTTGGGGGTGAAATATCATGTATTATATGTCATAATCAAGTTACATATCGTTTTTCATGGTTTTGGGGTCACTGATTACAAATTTCGTGTCCTATGTACGGAATTTCGCCTATTATCAAATAAAAAACGTTCAAACGGTGCTCCAAAATTGTATATTAATATTAAATACACTGTTAATATTAAATACAGTATTGTTTTCGTTTGCAAAAATTACCAATATTACAAGAAAAAGTTTTCATTGTCATCACAGTCGTAATCATCTACATCTGTACCAGACTCTGAGACCGAGCTACTTTCAGCTGATTCTTGTTTATCTTCTTCGTCACAATGTACAGATGGGGGCGATAATAGATTAATCGTTTCCTTGGATAAAGATTTAAGCGGCTTAACAGGCAACTTTCGGCAACTGGAAATGTATGGATCCGAAGCAATTAAAAACCGTTTAAATACGTCCTCCATTGTTTTTTGACGATAATTTTTTCTCGCATAATGTAAGCGATACATTCGAAAAAATTTATTGCAAGCCTCCTGAGCATCTTCGGACATTTGACCGATAGGTAACACTGCATGCTGTATTATTTGTGGACCATGAATTAAAAGCTTATGTACCAAAGTGGGCATATAATACCAACTGTACGTGTCAACGATTTTTCTGGCTAATTCCACAGCATACTCCCGAAAATTATCCACATTAATTTCAAAACCACTAGAAATAGCTTGTAATATGATATAAAACCGATGTATTATATCTTCATCAATGCCGGTTATTTTTGCAGATATTACATATTTTTCGAAAAAACATCGAGCAGTGTTGCCATCGTTCGAAGTTCCACTTCCGGGCTTTGGCTTGTCAACATTCAAGCCCAATTCTGTTTTAAAAGTTTCTTGTATATATTTTTTTCTTTTTTCGACTGATTCTTTTTCTTCTTTTGAGCGAGCCTGCCATTTCATGATATTCAATTTGTAAGACAAATGCAACAAAAACTCAAAACATCGAATCCAACAGTGCAAAGAAGATAGGCCAAATTTCAACTGATCTGCAGAAATTTCCTTCTGTAGCATTGCATCTATGGCGTTGAAATCTTTCGATGTACAACCGCATAGATAACAACGCATCGCAGATTTCGTCTCGGACAATGAATTGCAAACTTTAGTATCAATCATTGTCAACGACAAATTATAACTAACACATACTTTTGTGGCGTTAATAGTAGTTGTATATCTACTCAAATTCTGTATCTGTTGATTCACATTGTCCGTAGTTATTTTTGTTAAATGTTCTGTTTCTTTCCCACATTCAATCTTTATAGGCCGACAATACCTTGGAGATGATGGTCTCGGATTTTTCCAAATTACAGTAGTTTCCTTTGTTAAAGAGTCAATATGCACAAATTGTAGTGGGACAAAAGACGTAAAAAACACACTGTCATCGCTACTGCTATTTGGGTCCAGCTTATGCTTATATTCACTGTGCCCCGAACTACCGTCACAGCCCCACTTGCCAATTAAAGTCAAATTTTCTAGTTTTGTCTGCGATAGAATTTTAACAACTTCTACTTGAGACAGAAGAATACGTTCAGTTGTGTGGTCCAATAATGCTTGCAGTTCCACTACTGCATAATTGGAGGTTACTGAAAGACCTGAATGTGGGTAACAAAGTAATTTTGATTTGCGCAGATTCTTATACGATGGAATCATTTTTGACTTTTTTTGCAAATGAGCATTACGTAGCTGCTGGTATTTACTTTGTGACAATCCGAGTTCGATAAATAATGATAATGCTTCGTCATTGGAAAAAGGCACATAATTAGTTATGGATTCTACTGATCTTCTGTACTTCGTAGCTTTCGTAGGACTACCTCGTGAGATATCGGCCACCACTTTTGCAAAATCATTTTGTCCTCAGACCTCAGTTTAGTTGTTACTGAGTGAAGGAGTATTTCAGTCGATACTGTCGCTCGTAAATCTGCTGTCTTCCTCCGCTTACTTCGCTCAGAAGACTCTGAAAAACTGCGTTGTGGCCGACCACAATCTTTTTTTTCAACTCCAGAAACCTTGATTTTGGTAGTTACAGCGCTTAATTCAACACATTTTTGCAGCCAATCACCATTTTTTTCAAAAAACCAATCTGTGACCTATTACTTGCGTTCCATCTTGTTCTCATTTTAAATACCAAGTCTGCTATCGTTGCTTTGTCTAAATCTGATAACACGACTTCAGAATCTTGGTTTGGAGACACAATTCGTACAACTCTTGCACATATACAATCCAAATTATCTTTCATAATATCTTTTATAGATTCGAAAAATTGCAGTCTCGTGAAGCCACCTTGAATCGAAGTACTGATACCTAAAAACAAAACAAAAGTGTTCGATGACTACAGGGACAAATAATATAAACACAAATATTATCACGCAAACATGCCACTATGAACGGGGCCTTATGAAGCAAACGAACGCAAATACACACGCACGAATATCGAATATCGATAGAACTAGCTCCGATTGCTAACCAAACTTGCTAAACGTTTGTCTTGCTCTTTCTTTTCTACACATATCATACACGAAAATACGTAAGATGTAGTGTTCAAATATATATATTGTTTGTTTACTTTTGATTGACCGACACACGACGTATACATAAGCATATTTACTTTATAGATGCGATTATCTCTCTGTGTCGTTTAATACGTACTATGTTCTTTATTCTTGAATACATGCATAAAAACTCAATCGGCAGGTCTCGGCAGCTGAATCTTGTTTTATTTAGTAGATAATACTTTTACAAATAATCTCCAACAAAATTCCTAACGGAAGTCAGCAGCAATATATTACTTTCTTCTTTCACAACTCAAATTTTTATTGAAAGAGAAAGAAAAAATATGCTCCTACATTTATAATTTCAAAAATTTTCTGATGAACAGTTAGCTTCTATAAATTTTCAAACATATATAACTAACCTTTAGAAGTAGATTCCATTTTTTTCCGCTTGTTCCTCTTCAGTACGAATAGTTTTACACGGTCGTAACGGAGCAGTTACTGTTCACTATGTGTTGACTGTAGTATAGCACTCGGATAAGGGGCGCATGCCAACTGGGATGAAGAACGAGATTTGAGTAAGGGGACGCTACTATTGACGGTTTCTGATTCCTAGAGTATCTATGAAGTCAACCCAAACATAAAAACTCTAGCTAGAGACTTTTTTTATACTTTTGACCAGCTTTTCGGCAATCGGCCGCACTGTGCGACGGTAGCAAACCTTTCTCGACACACCACTCGCGATCATTTTCACTGTTGGGCAGATTGTCGGAACCCCATGAACGTTCCATGCTATCAAGTGAGAACGAATTCATGATTATACAAATAAAATATTAAAAACTGAAAAATAATTACATTAAAAATGAATAATTTTCAAAATTTTCAAAATGTCAAAATTACTGGCGGTAGATCTAAATATTTAATACTTTGGTTTTGGTTTTTCATATTACGGAAAATTTTGTTCTAAATTTAAAATAAATTGAATGTATAGTTTTGCACAACTAATTTGATATTATGCTTTCTTATATGCAATGAGTCAAATTTATAAATGATCCTGTGTTCTGAATAAGCGTTCAGATAAAGCGCGGATTTTTCCATCAATTTTTGTTTCACACACATGAAATAATCTTTTGAAAAACCGTAAACACCTTGTCGCAAAACCCTGTATCGTAAATCAAAATCAATATAAATTTTTTTATAAATAATTCATGAAAATGTTTCATCTAGCGAAGCAATAAACAGCAATTTTTTATCTCAGAATATTAAAATAAGTGAGAAAATTAAATCATCCTATTTTTATTGATGTATTATTTGATAATAGTCGGAAAATCAAAAAGAGTTTATCATTAGTCAACCTCTAAAATTCATGTAATATTCGCAAAACAGAAATTTTTGATGATACACACAAATCTGTTTGACTAATGCCGTCTTTCACCATCGTTTTTATCCAGTGTTTAAAAAGATAACGTCTGGTTACATATAATTTGTCTTTCACCACGCACAATCCGCGAGATAGCGCAACTAACGTGAAGTTAAAAATAACCCGCCGAAATATCAGTGGCTGAACAACGTTAACCAAGCGGCGCGGCGATCCTATTCGTAACGTATTGCGCAACAAGTGTTTACAATGGACGTGACAAACCAAGCTTTAAATTTAATTTTCGATAGTAGCGACGAGGAAATGGAAACAATTCCTCGACCACGATTTGTTCGGGAAAGACTAGAACATTTTGTTGAAATGGATGATATCGACTTCGTACGGAGATTTCGTCTATCGAAACAAAGTTGTTTAAATTTACTCGATCTCATCGATTCGAAGTTAGAATTTCCGACGGACAAGTAAGTTTTCCTTTTGTCATTGTAATGATACATTGTCTTGCAATATTTTTCCCTTATAGGAATTATGCAGTTTCTCCTGTTAATCAAGCTCTTTTGTGTTTGCGATTTTATGCGACGGGGTGCACCCAAATCAGTGCAGCTGACTTTAGTGGCGTCAGTGAATCGACGGCTCATCGTATTGTTCATAGGGTTACTGCAGCGATTGCTTCTCTGTATAAACATTTTATTTATTTTCCACGGAACGCGAACGAAATTCGGAAAACGCAGACGGAATTTTACATGATTGCTCGTTTTCCCAAAGTCGTGGGCGCAATCGATTGTACGCACGTGAAAATTCGTTCTCCTGGTAAGTAATATTTTTAATTTTTACTACGTTTATTTTCATATATTTCAAATGCAGGTGGCCACAACGCAGAATATTTTAGAAACAGAAAGGATACTTTTCATTAAATGTGCAGGCAATATGTAATGCAAATTTAGAGTTTCTTGATATTGTTGCTCGTTGGCCTGGGAGTACCCATGATCAAACAATATTTGATAATTCTCGTCAAAGATCGCTATTCGAGGATAAAAAATATGGTGACAGCATCTTGTTGGGAGATTCAGCATATGCCTGTAGGTCGTACCTGTTGACGCCTTTGTTGAGCCCGAGCACACCAGCGGAATCTTTATATAATGAATCCCAAATTAGGACTCGGAACCCTATTGAACGAGCATTTGGTGTTTGGAAGAGAAGGTTTCCGGTACTAGCATTGGGATTGGCAGTTCACATAGATAAAGCAATGCCAATAATAGTTGCCACTGGTGTCCTCTTCAACATACTGAGAAGATCTGGTGAAGCAGAACCACCCAACGACCCCATGACTGTTTTACCTATGCCATGGAACAGTTTAATTGAGATGGGTCAAATTGAGAACACTCAACAAAGGCAGTCAAACAGGATTGCGACACAACAAATTTTTATTAGAGACTATTTTGGATCCCTACAGGGGGCATATTCCTAGGTTAGATTTAGTATATTTTTCTAAGTAGCAGGTGAGCAATAAATCGACTGTTATGAATAGCATAAAAATAAAATTTTATCCATAGGAAGGAACACACAATTTA